>VWZE01000022.1:268623-338319 GCA_013396675.1 Eubucco bourcierii
AGAAGCTCAACATGAGCCTGCAGTGTATCTGAAGGGGACCTACAGGAAGGCTGGGGAAGGATTATTTACAAGGTCCTGCAATGACAGGACAAGGGGCAATGGGCTTAAACTGGCAGAGGGGAGATTTAGACTGGACGTTAGGAGGAAGTTCTTTACAGTGAGGGTGGTGAGGCACTGGAACGGGTTGCCCAGGGAGGTTGTGGATGCTCCCTCCCTGGATGTGTTCAAGGCCAGATTGGATGAGGCCTTGAGTAACCTGTACTAGTGGGAGGTGTCCCTGCCTATGGCAGGGGGTTGGAACTAGATGATCCTTGAGGTCCCTTCCAACCTTACCATTCTATGATTCTATGATTCTATAATAACAGCAGGGTTATTCTTGAAATGTAAAAAAAACCTTCCCAGAAACACTGTGGATTTTTTAGACTCAGAGTTATCCCTAAAGAAGGTTGGTTTTGGATCTGGTTATAAATAAAGGAAATCACAGGGAGCTAGTGAAAATTACATCTTTCTTGACTGTTTATACATTTGTGTGTACTGCTCTACCTTTTAACAGTATTTGTTTGCATGCATTGTTGGTTGGTAACAGTTACAACAGCAGCAGTTTTTTTCAAGAGAGGCTTGAGGGAGAAATGCCATGCTTGTCAGTGAATGATAAATGTATTGAATAAAGGTTAATTACTTCGTGATTTACAAAATAGCTGAAAGCACAGATGAATGCACCATGGAGACTAACTTTAAAGCAGGATCAGAGCTGACCGCGCAGCAGCACCGCGCCATTTGGAGAGACAGCGGCATCGGGACANTTTTCTAGGCTAAGAATTAATAAGGTATCAGGACTGTGGTCATGTGCTATGTATGAAAAGCTTTGGCATCTTTTGTATAAGGTGTAATATCTTTTGTCCCATAGAATCATAGAATCATAGAATGGTAAGGTTGGAAGGGACCTCAAGGATCATCTAGTTCCAACCCCCTGCCATAGGCAGGGACATCTCCCACTAGGACAGGTTACTCAAGGCCTCATCCAATCTGGCCTTGAACACATCCAGGGAGGGAGCATCCACAACCTCCCTGGGCAACCTGTTCCAGTGCCTCACCACCCTCACTGTAAAGAACTTCCTCCTAACATCTAGTCTAAATCTCCCCTCTGCCAGTTTAAGCCCATTGCCCCTTGTCCTGTCATTGCAGGACCTTGTAAATAATCCTTCCCCAGCCTTCCTGTAGGCCCCCTTCAGATACTGGAAGGCTACTATCAGGTCCCCTCGAAGCCTTCTCTTCTCCAGGCTGAAGAGCCCCAACTCCCTCAGCCTGTCCTCATAGGAGAGCTGCTCCAGCCCTCTGATCATCTTTGTGGCCCTCCTCTGGACCCGCTCCAACACTTCCATGTCCTTCCTGTGCTGAGGGTTCCAGAACTGCACACAGTACTCCAGGTGGGGTCTGACGAGAGCAGAGTAAAGGGGCAGAATCACCTCCCTTGCTCTGCTGGCCACGCTTCTCTTGATGCAGCCTAGGACTCGGTTGGCTGTCTGGGCTGCATGTGCACACTGCAGGCTCATGTTGAGCTTTTCATCAACCCAGACTCCAAGGTCCTTTTCCTCAGGGCTGCTCTCCAGCCATTCACCACCCAGCCTGTATTTGTGCTTGGGATTGTGCCTACCCAGGTGCAGGACCTTACACTTGGCCTTATTGAATTTCATCAGGTTGGCCTGGGCCCAACTCTCCAGCCTGTCCAGGTCCCTCTGGATGGCATCCCTGCCCTCTAGCAAGTCGACTGTGCCACACAGCTTGGTGTCATCTGCAAACTTGCTGAGGGTGCACTCCATTCCTCTGTCCATGTCACTGACAAAGATGTTAAACAGCACTGGTCCCAGCACTGACCCCTGAGGGACACCACTTGTCACTGGTCTCCAGGTGGACATTGTGCCGTTGATCGCCACTCTCTGGGTTCGACCATCCAGCCAATTCCTTATCCAGCGAGTGGTCCATCCATCAAGTCCATGCTTTTCCAGTTTGGTGACCAGGATGTCATGTGGGACAGAGTCAAATGCTTTACTCAGGTCCAGGTAGATGACATCAGCTGCCTTTCCCTTGTCCACTGTCGCTGTGACTTCATCATAGAAAGCCACTAAATTTGTCAGGCAAGATCTGCCCTTGGTGAAGCCATGCTGGTTCCCACCAATCACCTCTGCTTTGTTTTCCATTTGCCTTAGCAGGACTTTCAGCAGGATCTGCTCCATGATCTTGCCAGGCACAGAGGTGAGGCTGACTGCTCTGTAGTTTCCAGGGTCATTCTTTTTACCCTTCTTGAAGATGGGTGTTATGTTTGCCCTTCTCCAGTCAGCAGGAACTTCACCAGTCTGCCATGACTTTTCAAATATGATGGACAGTGGTTTGGCAACTTCATCTGCCAGTTCCCTCAGGACCCGTGGGTGGATCTCATCAGGCCCCATGGACTTGTGCACATTCAGGTTTCTTAGGAGCTCATAAATGTGATCTTCTACTATAGTAGGCAGATTTGCCTGCTCCCAGTCCTCACTTTTACCCTCTGCAACTTGGACATTGTGGTTGGAGCCCTTGCTGTTAAAGACTGAGGCAAAGAAGTCCATGTTTGGGAACTTTTTGTGTAGGAATGATCAGACACTTAATCAGTTTAATCTCTCTATGTATTTATTAACAAGATTATTGTATTGTATCATCCTGAAAATTCTGTAATTATTTTTCCACTGCATAGATTTCAGTAGTGAAAGAATGCATAAGAAAATACAATGTCCCAGGTCCAGATAAACATTTAGATCTTCAGGTTACTCAGAGTGATAATTAATTACCCTATAAAGGTTAAAATAATGCTAATTTTGTATTTAATGATTAAAAGATGTGTGCTAACTATAGTGGTTGTATTAATCTTTCATTGACTGGAAGTTGTAGAAATGGTTGTTTTTCTGGTTAAGATTTAGATTCATGAGATGCTTCCCAGTATGTGATGTTTCCTTGATCTTAGGAGTGTTCAGCATAGTAATATGTTCAAAGGTTGGAACTTGAAAAATTGCATATTTCCTCACAAACAGTAGATCACTGATGTGGAGACAGCAGTACTACGAAATGTTTCTCCTTATACTTTGACTGTCTTCTTTCTTTGCATTACGAGGCAAGGTAATCTGTACTCTAGCTGCTGTGAACACATTGGTATACTTTTGTGGTTGATAAAGTCAGTGAAATCTGTATTATTTTAAAATTTCTGGTTATAAAAAAAAGAGAATGTACTGTTCTCTTATGTCTATGCCATTAAAATAAAATGGCTTCAGTTAATAATACTGCTTTATGATAAGTTTTTTATCAGAACTTTTAAAAATCCCTTTTCATTCTGCCTGAAGAGAAAATAGATTTCTAGGAGAGAGCAGGATTTCATTTACCATGTGGTGAGTTTCATTACTGACTTCTTAAACACATATTTTAGCCACAGTCAGTAAATTTTCCTTTCTGTGTTTGCACAAGAGGTGCAGAATAAATCAGAGAAGGCAGAACTAGTAGATATTGTAGGAGAATATTTAGTATCTATCTCTCTACCTCAGAAGTCAGGTTACATAAGAGCTATTTGTAGGGCATTCTGGAAGAAGATCTGAAGATGGAAATTCCACAATCCGTATTTAATCATCTCTAGCCTTTGCTGTTGCAGAAGGCTATAGAGAACTTTTCCTTTTTTGTGTGAGAGCTCTTTCTTTTTGTGGTTTTCTCCTCAGTGGAAACAGTTTCCATCCTCTGTGCATTAGACTTCTGATTACTTAAACTATTACTTGTTCTTTTCTGTGAAACCTCTTTGAATCTTACAAGTTAGGGGAAATAACTTTAAATAGGAAATAAAAAGTTTTAGTTCAGAACCAAATCTCTAGTTCATTTGTTAACTTTTGGGAGGAACATCTAACACTGTTATTTTGGGGAAAGTCTGACTCAAGATGATCTTCTGCTACATCTGGTTGAGTTTAGATTAATTTCCTGGAGTGGAGAGTGTTTCCTTAGTCACCAAGCTGTTTCAGATGTGAGGCAAAACTGAACTGAAGTTGACACTAGAAATGAAAACTGTGGTTCATATCATTAGTAGACTCAGACTACTGACATTGGTTAAAAAATCCTTAAACCAGCTTCTGGAATACTGTAGGTGCACGGTAGTTCTGGCAAACTTTTAATGTTGGATGTCTTTGATTTTAAATTAATTAGTAGCTCACAATTGTGTGCCTTTTGTTTTTTGACATCGATGTTCAGGTAGTGAACTAGTTTCTGGTAACCTATGACAAGTTGACAGTAAAAGGCTTACTGAAAATCTGCAGTGATTGATTGTATTTCTTTCAAAAAGTTTTTTTGAAGTTAGACAAAGAGAAAAGGTCAATGAGTACTACCAGCATGCAGCTTAAGAAACTGCAGGCAAGCTCTTTGTTCATCTCTGTGTCAGACTTTAGAACACCTTCACTTTTTTGCATACCATGTAGTTGTAATTTATTTTAAACAGTAAAAGGCTTGAGAAAATAAATGCACGTTGTACTGATTTGAGCTTAAGGAAAAAAACCACTGATGTCCTTCTCCCCTCATGGTTTTCAAATTGCTTTATCAAACTGCAATTACTAGGAAGTTTCTGGACTACTCTGCATTAAAACAATATGATAGCCTTTGTAATCACCTGGCAGAGAAGTATATAATGCTGATGTAAGGCAGTACTTGACAGAAAATGCACCGTACGTGTTTGCGCTGAGACCAGTAATTGTATTGATTGTGGAAACTCAATTCAGCATAGCGTCCCTGAAATAAATAATTTGCCCTTTAATATATGGATTAATTACGGATATAATGTATGCATTAATTATTCATAAATTTCATTTCACCTAGTGATTTTTTTTTTAACCTCCATGAGATCTGTATCAACTGCTTTCATTGATTATCATTGGTAATCCATTAAAGCTTCACAACTGAACAGGGATATGAAATTGGCTAATACATTCTCCCAGTTCTCTTTCCCTTGCTTTCTTTTTGCTTTCTTTCTGAAGATCCTAGATATTGTTTAGATGAAATACTGGATGCATTGATTATTACATACAACTATTCCTTGCAGAGATGAAGACAACTAGCATGAATTGGTTGCTTGTATTCTCAACTACTGATACTCTGAGCAAGGCTAAGCTGCATGAGGATACAGGGGTTATTTTATTTATGCATGTTATATATGCTTATGAAAATTATTTTAACTACTGAAATATTTAATGGCACGGAGCACCAGTTCTACTTTTTTTAATAAAAAATGACATATTGATAAAGGCATTTTAATTCAAAGAAGACTGAGTCAGATTAAATTTGAAGTAGCAGAGAAATATACATGGAGCTGGTTATTCAGTTTGCCTGAACGGTTATCTTATTAAGCTGTCATCTTAGATAGAATATGTTAAATGATGTACTTAAACATTTTCTTTGATAATTAATATAAAAATTATAGCTGTTTTAGAAGACATTAGAGCCCATACACTCTGAATCAAAAAGTGCCTTTGTAAGTCAGAATTTTTTTAAGTTGCGAAGGTTTATATATCAACAGCAGATAATTTGTAACAGAATATCAAATAAAACATTTTTAAGCTTGAAGCTGATGCATTTGATAACGTGCAGGAAAGTCTTAATTTTTGTGATGGCTTTGCCTTTTTGATACTTTCTTGGATGGAGAAAGGTTTAGTATAATGCATCTTTTATCAATAGCAAACTGCAGGTATAGCTAGTGAGATCAGTGTTTTGATGGTAAGATATGTGTTTTACTGTAGGTGTTAATCCTTTTGCCTGTTGTTAAACATTTCTGTCTTAGCCTGGGGTTATGTGGAGCCAGCCACATGGTATCCTGTAAGGTCTTTAGAGTTGTCTAAAGACAAAGGTATTGTCTAAAGCATCCCAAACTTCCATGATCATCTGATTTGCATGTCAGTTCCTGATGTTCTTGTACATAATTACACAAGATAACCTGGAAGAACAGATAACTGCTTCCTGTATATCTACATGTGTGCTTTATGTGCAAGGTAATATTAATAGCTGACTAATAGTAGTTCTAGTTAGAATTTCAGGTGTAAAGTGGTGCTAGATTGTTGGTTTATAAAAACATAGATTTAGTGGAATCAGCTGTGATATTGTGCTCACAACTGATTAATTTTCTTCTTGCAGTTGCTGAAATAATCATGTACATTAAAAAGTGTTTAAATTACTTACACATATATCGTGGAATCTCTCTTGAGATTTTAGCTATACCTTTGAATTTTTTTTTTTTATTAAGCAGAATTTGAAATAGAAAACACCTAAATGAACACTTAAAATATAGACTTTTGTACACCATGAAGTACTTAGGAATAGAACCTTTTTTTCAGCCTGGGCAGTATACACAGACAATGTGTACACCATGTCTGTCTGCTTAAATGCATGACATATCTGTGGGAATGTTTTCTTGTCATGGGTGTTGTAAGTTTTTAATTCTGTTGACTTGGGATAGAGCATTCAGGTGATTCTCTGCAAAAAGCCTGTTTACTTTGGCTGTCTGAATATGGTTTTCAGCAGGAACTTTCTTTGAGGTCCTGTATTTATGGATTTACTGTTCTTTCTCTTTAGTTTTACCTTGGTGACTTAGGCTGCTATCCTTTAATGTGGTAGTTGTCTCTAGGCTACACCTTTTTTGTAAATATAAGAGGTTAGGCAAATATTAAGTCTGAAGAACAGGATTGGCTGTGAAAACCTACCCGAACAGTACTTAAATAGTGTGACCATATAAAAACATTAATTAGATGAGTGATGTAATTAGTTTTTTTTTTTTTTCTGGTAGCCTCAGTACTCAGTTAATAATATTCTATTTATTGTTTTCATTGCCTAAATTTTAAGTTTCCTAGCCATGATGGACTAGGGGAATCAGTCACAAAAACCTTGTGAAAGTGAGCAGGATTCTTGAATTCTCTTCTGCCTTTAGCTAAGCTCGCTGACAAACACAAAGCTGTTATAGCAAGTGCAAAGTTCTGGGAGTCTTGAGTATCTGATTTGGAAGCTGTACTTTTTGTATCAAGGCGAACACTTCTAACAGTCCTTTTGCTTTCTTGGAAATATCCTGTCAGAATGAAAGAACTCACAGAATCAGTTGTTACGGGTTGGAATGGACCTTCAGAGATAAGTGAGTCTAACTCCTTCTGAAGTAGGATCCACCTAGAGCAGGCTGCACAGGAATGCATCCAGATGGGTTTTGAAAGTCTCCAGAGAAGACTCCACAACCTCTCTGGGCAGCCTGCTTTGAGGACTTGCCGTGTGAAATTCATCCTTTCAGAGTGGCGCATAGGTGCCTTTTGTGAGTGTCTGATGAATTGCATTCATCACAAATAAAGCACTAACATGCCCTTTTAAAATGCCTGTAGTAAAAAAGTGCTTATACAAGGAGATGTATTGTAGAGCAATCAACTTTGCTTTCATGCTGCAAATATTTAATATAACGTGTTAGAAGTATTAAGAGGGAGCTAACAAACACTAAACATTTGTTTATAGTCTTTGTCTTTGAGTTGGATGCTTATTTATTTACACATTATTCAAGTATTCAACCAGGTAAGGTGTTACTTATGGAAAATATAGGTAATTTTACTAAGGGAAAGAAGTAAATCTCATGTTTGATGAAAAGCAAGCTTACCAGCAAAGGTTAAAAAGTAGAGCAGTTTTAATGAAGCCCTTGAAAGAGGATGACTTTCATCAATGCGATATCAAATGGAAGTGGTAAAGCCTAAATCTGAGGTACGTTGATGTGGCCATTTGATCTAGATTTCTAGCTCAGACATTAAAAAAATTTGGAACAGAGTATTAGTCACAAAACAAAGCAATGATCTGTTCACCTCTAAAGGAAACTAACCTTTTAGGTTATTAGATTCAGTTTTAATTTAGTCCAAAAGATAAGAGATACACTCTTAGTATTTCAAAGTGTAGACTGTATCTATGACTATAGTCTGTGATAAGTATACAAACTTCTCAGGGCTTCAGAAGTTGTTTTCAGCAAAATGATTATGGTTTGAGTAATGGATGTAACTGGATGTCAAGTACTATAGCATTGGTTTAGGGGCTACATGTATTTTCAAGATAAGTGATAGGTTCCTTCAGTAGGATATTTTATATCAACAGTGGTAATGGAGAATGCATCTTTAAAAGTCATCTTTGGTAAATCAATTTACTATGAAAATATCTCCCTGATGTACTTCCTGTATTTTTTTCAGGTATCTGGTATCTTAGCAATAGCAGTCTAAGTGCAGAACTTTCCTGTTATATTAAAAAAAAAACCCAGGCAACCAAACAAAAAACCTTTCTATTCTTGTCTTTTTCATCCCTTATTCCAATATCCTTGTTTTCCTCAAATTTTTTTAAACAAGAGAAGGATTCTTGTTGTATTCCAGTTTGTTGATGTGTGCAGTTGATTTGAACTTAGCGAGTTCCTTATGTGAAAAATACCACTTTCTATTCTGCACTTCCTCAAGCTTTTTTATTGTGTGAAATGTAATCTTTTATATTATAACTTTAACTCTTCTGAGAAATTACAGGAAATCTCTGTGGTTCCTTTTTTATTTAACTGATAATTTCAGATTTACTCCTTAACCTTTACCCATTCATTTTCCAGGATGTTTCAGGTAATTTTTTATTTCTTGCATCTGGTAAATATTTTGTGTTACTTTTATTACGACTTGTTTTGTTTGGTTGTTTCCATCTAGCATAGCACAACTCCTGTGCTTGTGGTATTCTATGTATTATAGGGAATATAGAAAAAAATATGCTTATTCTGCTGTCTTGCGTCAGAAGACAGAGACTGTGCACTTGTAATAGGCTTTCTTTGGCCAAAGTGCAGAGAACAACTGCACTCAACTGGGAGTAGCTTTTGTTAGTAAATAAAGGTTGTAAAAGGAGCTAGTTTCTAAACTAAAGCTCAGGTGAGTTAATGTATGCAGTCCAGGGCCTGTGCATGTGATTCTTGCCAAAGATCCTGTATACTTTTCAGCATAATTAAAAAAAAAAAAAAAGCCTTAGCTCTCCATTGCATTTTATATCCTACATAAAATTACTTTGCTGACATTTACAATTGTCTACCAATCTATTGCTATTTATCTCAGTGACCTTCTAATTCCTTATATTCTAGTATAGTATAATTTGTTTTGGTGACTCTTAGACATTTGAAATTACCAGAGTAGTTAGTTGGAATATAATTATCCTAATGAAATTTGTCCAAAATGTGAAGGTTAACACTTCTCTGCTTGCAAAAACTACCAGGTTTTAAGAATGAGAGGCATAGTTCCAGATTTATACCTTGTCAGAAATGCAATACTTTCAGTGATATAATGTGATGGTTTGGGAGTTACCTCCCCCTGCCCCTTATAAAATCACCCAGACTAGACTCAGCTGGCTGGAAGTTAAGGAATGAAGCGATATTTACATCTTAGCACAATATACAAGCAGATATATACACAATACATATGAATATTTACAGAAATATGCAAGTTAAAGGTAATACAGAAACACAATACCCCTCCCAGAAATCAGTCCCCAGGAGGGGCTCCCAACCACCCTTCCACCGTCTCCCCACCCCTCTACCTTACCCCAGGGTCTGGCTTATGTGCAAGGTGAGTTTGGAGGATTTGCCTCGGGGGTTAGAAGGAGAGTGGTTAGTTAGGTTGAGAGACCAGAAGACCAAAACCCATAGCTAGAGAAAGACTCTCTGTGTCATTGTCTTATCTATATTTGTGTTCTTATACATCTCGGCAAACCTATGAGTGAAGTAGACATCACCATTGTTTTCTTTTCACAGCCTATAATTCTTTTCATTAAAATATTCCAGTTAGCCTCAAAGTGTAGGATATAAAGTCAGTGCCTCATCCTAAAGAAAGAGTGCCACCTTCCAAAAGGTGATAGGTTTTCTTTAGCCTATATATTCATATTTTGTATACTAAGTTCTTCCACAACTCATAATGCAATTCTAAGATCTTTCTGTAACTTGGCCCCTTTATACTTTGCCCAGTAGAAGTCCACAGGTAGCAGAAAACAAAACCCCCATTGTTAATAAAGTGACTAGTTCCTTTAATTTTTGGAACTGCTCAGGTTGAGTGCAATGCAAGTGGCACACATAATACGTTTCACCCTTATATTTAGTTCAGATTCGATGATCTTTCTGATGAGCTGCTTGCATTTAGACCAAGTTAAGTTAGCAGTTCCCCATACTGACGAAGGGGTGAAACAGAATAACAAATCATTCAAAAGGACAAGACGTTAGGGAAGACCATTTAAAACAAATACTGATAGCAATGTTAATTTGTTTGTGTAAAGTGCTGAATACTAAACTTTTTTGGTTAGGCAGATATAATAGCTGGAATGAGCAATAGTGTCAATGACCCCAAAAGATTTAGTTTTTCAGTCTTCACAAGAATGTATCATTTTAACAAAAAGTTAAAATTCTTCTTGCTGCATTTTATTTATTTTGAGTTCCTAATACGATCCTCAGTCAGAAGTTCTGTGCTTGTTTTTCTGTCAATTTCCAGTATATACTTTATTATTAACAAGCACACTAGATGCTGTCAATAATTGTTAAAAAGTATGGCATTGAATTATTTTGCAAACATCAACAAATTAAGGCAGAAGGGAGTTGAGCATACAGTAATACTGAAAGACCAGATCCGTTCTGAGGTGATCCAGGGAAAAGCATCTGAGAGCTGAACTGAATGTGTGCGTAATTAAACCATGAAAATCCGACTGTGCACAGCATTCAAAGGAACTGCTGTTTTAGTAGCAGAACCCAATTTTAGTTTGTGTAGCTGTGAATTTAACAAGGAATTTCCTGTGAAAATATTTTGAAAATTAGAAGGGAAAACATTTGCAGGTCGTGTTTTGAATATTTCACTTTTTATGGGAGAAAGGTTTTATTTTTCAAAGAGACTATTTTAAGTATCACACAGAAGATGAAACTACACTCCTTTCTCTTATTTCTTCTGTTCTCCTCCATGTGGTGCTGTGTATCTACAGCAGTACAAAGCTGAATACTTTTTGAGTAATGTTTTTTTAAATATTAAAAATTAAAATATTTGTCACCAACTTCTTAGCTTGATTAAAGTTAAAGGAAACATCCCACATCTATAGATAAATCAACACCCTGCATCATTGAATGCATGATCTGTCATATGTCTTATGTTTTGAGTGATACACTAACACTTAAAAGGACAGACAAATTACTGAGTTCCATTAACAATAACTTACAATATATTAGGTTAATCCTGAATTTATTACCTATCAGATAGGTCCCAGTTTGGATATAGTAGTAAGAGATTAGTTCAACTGTTTACTGTTAAACCAGTGTTGCACTGATACGTGAGACCAACTAAATTTGCAGACTTGTCTGTTTTGTGGAGCAGTTGATCAGAAAGCCAATGAGAGAGTCAGTCTCTGATATTTCCCTGGGGAATTATGGGCCCTGGTTTAAAATGTGAGGCTGAAGTAATAGTGGCTTTGCTATGCTTGGATATAGCAACAGAAGTCAGAGAACTGGTTCTTAAAGCTACTTAAGTATTCATAAAAATGAGAGAAGTTACTGAAAAGAAACAGAACAACTGAGAGTTTTGGGGGAGGGGGTTGGGGTTTTTTTGTTTGTTTGTTTGCTTTGTTTTTTATTTGCTTGTGGTGATTGGTATGGGGGTTTTTTTTGTTTTTAAGGGCATCTAATCAGAAGTACAGAACAAAAATATTTCATAGAAAGAGCCTGCCAGGAATGACTTGATAGGAGGTCAGAAAAAGTTAGCATGCCTGAAGAGTAAGGGGAAAGAGCACATTAACGGCAAGATGACATCAAAGTGCCCTGAAACCAGTTCTGTTAGGATCAAAATTTATGTTCAAAAGAATATGGTAGAAATGAACAAAACCAGTATAACTGCCAACAAGATCACTTACATGAACTAAAGTGATATAGTGGTAACATTGTCTACTGTACTTTGTCACCTCCTGTGTTCAACCATCTTTGTGCTTGGGGCCTGATTGATATATGGCAAATGCAGTGCCAGTACTTTCTGAGAATTGGAAATCTGGGATGCTACGTACTGTGAAACCTGACGTCTCTATTGGGCACTGATAGAAACTGTACTACAGACTTAGTGAACACATGAGTATGTCTCATACAGTAGGGACAAGGCTTTTTTTTTTTTTTTTTCCTTTGAAGTCAGTGCTTCACAGTCCATATGCTCCACATACTGGAGTACTTTGAAGATGTGAAGAAACACTTGAAGGAGGGAGATGGTAAAGGTTTTTCTGGCTACGGAGAAACGCTGAAAAGGTTCAGAGAAGAGCAGCTCAGTGGAAATCAATAAATACAGAGAATTTGCTGTTATTTCAAAGAATCTCTTATTATTTTGGACTTGGAGAGTGGATTGGGAAGTATTTTGTGTTCTTGCACTGTTATCTAGGAATCCTGTTTTCTCTACTCTTACAAGAGCAAACTCAGATTTTCTTTACAGACTCTACCATTGTTTTATTTTTATTGTAGTTATGTTGTAAGACTCTTTGCATTTAGATTATTTTAGTGAATCTATGTAAATTGAGGTGAGCAGGTGCCCACATAGGGGAAGCATTGGGCGTGCTACATAGTCACTTCTAATGGAAAGAACAAACTGTAAATGAACATTAAAGACACACTCTCTTAAATATTTTTTAATAAAGTGCAATTTAGCAGGTATTGAGATAGCCAGGACCTGGATCTTATGATGCAAAAGACCTGAAGTAAAAAACATCTGTTTTTAATGTTATCATATGGATCATTAACTTTTTAAAGATTTGACTTTGCATTACAACTACTACTGGAAACCAGGATTTATTTTTGTTTTATATTTGTATGTTCATACATTGATTCTTGCATGAAACAGTTCAAAGAAGTACTTCAAAATGTGAGAGTGGCTCTAACATGATGTTGTAATTCTGAGAGAATTGGTGAAAACATACAGCCACTTCTGGCTCATTTCTTTAAGTTTCTGTTTTTGTTTCCATTGTGAGGAAGATGGCTAAACTCCCTGATTATTCTTCTCCAGTTCTCAAGCTTAATTTGTGTTGGCCTTTCTTCATCTTTCTTAAACTAGTGTGTGTAAAACTGCAAGAATTGAATTAATGCGAAGCAGGAGAAAAGGAAAGAAAGGTCTGAGACATTTGATTAATGTGGGCAGAGGATAAGTTGTGTAAAATAACTTACCGTGTATTTGCTTTGTAGAACAACATTTTTTCTTGACGTCATTCATAAAGCTGTCATACCCACACCACAATAGAAAGATTCTTCCCTCTACAATTTTCACAATATCTTTCAAGCTTGTTTGACAGGGCACATGACAGGTCTATCAAAACTGGGAGTCTCCTGTGACAAAATTCAAGACAAGTGGCAATCCTGTAGGTGGAAAAGGTGGAATTTATATATGTCAAAAACAGCTCCGTTTTTATTTAAATTTCTAAGAGTTGTCTTACAATTTTTCTTTGGCATTTTTCTTTCTATAAAATATAGAAGTATTAAAATAAATGTACTAAAATGCTGTCTAGCTCTACTATGCTTTTATGTAATCTGGAACATTTTCTTACCTTACCTTGGATAAGGGCAGGTTGAGTGAGTTGGGTCTGTTGAGTCTGGAGAAGAGAATGCTCCAAGGATACTTCCAGGGACTTCCAGTACCTAAAGGTGGCCTGTAGAAATGCTGGAGAAGGACAGTCCTGTGGTGACAGTACAAAGACCAATGGTTTTAAACCAGGGCAAAGTAGATTTAGATAGGGCATAAATAGATTCTTTGCTCTAAGGTTGGTGAGACACTGAAATGACTTGCTGAGAGGAGTTGTGGACACCTCGTCTGTGGAAGTTTTTAAGACCAGGTTGGATGGCGCTTTGCGCAACCTGATCTAGAGGGACTTGTCTGTGGCATGTGTATTGGATCTAGATGATCTTTAAGGTCTCTTCCAACTCAACTCATTCTATGATTCTACAATTATGTCTTTATCCCATTTAGTTTAAAAGAATAAAACTATAGCAAAACAAAGGAAAAAAAAAGTGTTCTTGTGTTTGCTCAAAATTTTAGAGGCTTACGGTTGGTGAAACAGATGGTTGAGGCTTGACTGCAGACTACTGTGTGCTGACAAAGTGTTTGGAGTTCTTCTGCTTGAACAAGTGCTCTAATGAATCCATCTGAGAAAGAACTGAGAAGCAAAAGATGGTGGTGGACATGGAATGTGTAAATCAAGCACAAATGATACATCCTAGTGCCTGAGGACATGAACAATTTATTTTTCTTAATTGAGGATATATTTAGCATGATGCAGATTGTTGTCCACATCACTTTAAGGAGTGGTGAAGTGCTAGCATATGTTGATTATAATACTTAAAAATGCTTAGTTAATACCTGTGTTACTCAGCCCAGCACAAATATATTCAGTTAAGAGTAGCTGTTGGCTGTGTTGCTTTACAAGGGTATGGCTGGGTAGCAGAGAAGAAACTAGAAGCTCCTTGCTTAGTATTTCCTGCTCTGCTCTGTTCTGGGTTGCTCTGGAACTTCTGGAGGGGAAGAGATTTTTTTTTTTTCCCCCTTTGCAGAAGCAGTTCAGAAGGCTTTATGGGGACAGAAGTTTTTCATGTGAAGGATGAGAAATAAGAGATGTGAATGACTGAAAGGACAAGAGTTCTGCCATCAGGAAGCCTAGACATCAGCAACCAGAGAGACTCATGGGAATAGCAAAAACTGAATTGTCAGTTCTCTCTGGTGATAGAATGGACCATGTCATAAGTCATGTTGCCAAAAATAGGCATTTTTTTGAAGCAAAAGAGTTTCTGCTAAGGATAAGATGTCCATGCTAACAATGTTTTTGAGGAGAGATGGGACATTTTATTTTCAGACATCTTTAATCTTGTATGATGAACTTGAATGTCTAGTAGTGGATGGAGTACATCCTCCAATTCAGTACCACAGAATTGTTTCTGTTGAAAGGCACATCTGGAGAGGGTCTAATCCAGTTTACCCAGTCAAAACACCATCAGCCAGAGAAGAACTCCAAGAACTGACTCAAACCCTTTTGGCAACTTATATTAGCCTTTGACTATGCTAACAGTAATAAAATCTTCCTTGTGATTAATGGGAGTTTTCTATATTTCATTTGGGCACATTATCTCTTGTCCTTCCAGTGGAATCCACTGACATGAACTTGTCTTCATTTTCTCTGCTCTCTTCCATTGAGTGTTTTCCTGGCTCTTCCAGTTTCTCCTTGTATGGCACATGCTCAGGTTCTTCAGTCATCTTCAAGACCCTGGTCTGGTCTTGTTCTTTTATGCCCACATGGCTCTTGTACTGGGGAGCACAACACTGGACATGTTCAACACTGGACATGTTGCATGATTCAAGACCACTTCACAATGTGAACAAAGATTCAGTAAATAAGAACAGGTAGGAAACTGACTACAAAAGAATCATCTTGATTCAGACAGACCCAATCTCGAAAACGCACCCCTAAAGACCAACAGTCTGTTGTGCAGACTCCACATGAATTCACCAAAATGAACTCCTAAAATCCAACAGTATCTCAAGTTGGAAGAGACCCATAGTGATCACTGAGTCCAACTCCATGCTTCTAGGACCACCTAAAATTGCCTATATGACTAAAAGCATTGTCTAGATGCCCCTTGACCTCTGACAGGCTTGGAACTCTGACCACTTCCCTGTTGAGCCTGTCCCACTGACTGACCATCCTCTGCAGTGAAGAGAAAATGCAAAAATATAGTAGGCCAAGAGAAACTTAGGCATAAAGTTGCATTTTTTTCANTTCTGAGTGGCCGAAAGAGAGAAGTCCAGATAAATTTATCTCAAACTTTTGGCTGAGTTGAGGTCCCATTGTAATTTTGTGATTGGTGTTATCCTGTGATATTTTAAATGTGGACATTTTTTTTCTTAACTTTTTGTGCTTCCTGCTGTTACTTTGGCACAGTTTTAGCACCAAATATTACATTCAACGCTAATAATTAGTATTTTTCAGAAGTAATTTGAATTTCTTTTCTGCTTTGGGAAACTTGATTTCTTTTTAAAAGTCCACGTGGCTTTGCTTTTCTCTGATATGGATTGAATGGACAAGTTGCTTTAGGCAAACAAATCAACCCTCAAGCATAGTTCTTAAGAGTTACCCTATACTAAAGCTCTGAGGCTTACAGATTTTAACAAAGTTCTTATGTGTCTTTATTTCAATAAGAAAAAGTTACCCTCATGTTACCTGGTAAAAATATATCATAAGTTGCCAGACAGATTGTTTACCATTTGGTGTGATAAAATTAAAATGTTAGAAATGGACAAGAACAACTTGATTCTTTGTAACTTTTCTTTTTTTCCCCCAGCAGGGTGTGACATTTGTCATCTAGATGCAAGAACACATAGTCAGCTGTTCTTGCTTGATTGCCGTTGATTTGGAAATCAGATTTTTACTATTTACCTTCTGTTAGGGAGACTGTAGTACAAACTTACTGGTAAACTGTTAATGGCTTCTAAATATTATAGAATCATAGAATGGTAAGGTTGGAAGGGACCTCAAGGATCATCTAGTTCCAACCCCCTGCCATAGGCAGGGACACCTCCCAGTAGTACAGGTTACTCAAGGCCTCATCCAATCTGGCCTTGAACACCTCCAGGGAGGGAGCATCCACAACCTCCCTGGGCAACCTGTTCCAGTGCCTCACCACCCTCCCTGTAAAGAACTTCCTCCTAACATCCAGTCTAAATCTCCCCTCTGCCAGTTTAAACCCATTGCCACTTGTCCTGTCATTACAAGACCTTGTCAATAATCCCTCCCCAGCCTTCCTGTAGGCACCCTTCAGATACTGGAAGGCTGCTCTAAGGTGTCCTGGAAACCTTCTCTTCTCCAGGCTGCAGAGCCCCAACTCCCTCAGCCTGTCCTCACAGGAGAGCTGCTCCAGCCCTCTGATCATCTTTGTGGCCCTCCTCTGGACCCGCTCCAACACTTCCATGTCCTTCCTGTGCTGAGGGTTCCNTTGGGATTGTGCCTACCCAGGTGCAGGACCTTACACTTGGCCTTATTGAATTTCATCAGGTTGGCCTGGGCCCAACTCTCCAGCCTGTCCAGGTCCCTCGCCTCTCCAACCCTGCCCTCTAGCAAGTCGACTGTGCCACACAGCTTGGTGTCATCTGCAAACTTGCTGAGGGTGCACTCCATTCCTCTGTCCATGTCACTGACAAAGATGTTAAACAGCACTGGTCCCAGCACTGACCCCTGAGGGACATCACTTGTCACTGGTCTCCAGGTGGACATTGTGCCGTTGATCGCCACTCTCTGGGTTCGACCATCCAGCCAATTCCTTATCCAGCGAGTGGTCCACCCATCAAGTCCATGTTTTTCCATTTTGGTGACCAGGATGTCATGTGGGACAGAGTCAAATGCCGTACTCAGGTAGATGACATCTGTTGCCCTTCCCTTGTTCACTGTCTCTGTGACTTCTTCATAAAAAAACACTAAATTTGTCAGGCAAGATCTGCCCTTGTTGAAGCCATTGCTGGTTCCCACCAATCACCTCTGCTTTGTTTTCCATTTGCCTTAGCAGAACTTTCAGCAGGATCTGCTCCATGATCTTGCCAGGCACAGAGGTGAGGCTGACTGGTCTGTAGTTTCCAGGGTACTAACTCTGTTTAGCAAAAAGCTGTGTAATGGAATATGAGGGCATAAGAGTCATTATTTGTAATTTCTCTCAGTATATAACTAAAGGGAATGAGTTTGTGAATCAAGAGCACTTTGTTTAGTCAAGATGAAACTGAGCTATCACCTGGTTTTAATAATTAATCATTACAAAAGGAGAGAGAGGGTATAGGAAAACTTTTACATGGTCAAAATTGCTTATTTTGAATAACCAAATCTAATTTGTTAGATGTAATTACTCCTATCTTTGGACAACCGAACCAAAACCAGCAACAGCAACAAAAAAAACATTAATCCAAAACAGAACCACAAAAGACAAAATAGGAAAAAAAAGTAGGTTTTGAGTGAAACAAAGCACCATATTTCAACTTGAATTTAAAAGTGAAATTGTAATTCCACCGTAATAATCTTAATTCTTTAAATTTTTTTTTAAAATATTGTTTCAAAACTTTGTATTGTATGTAGATTTTCCAAGAATAGGATATTGCAATATTATGTCCAGCCAGCAGTGCACTCATGCAACCCAGAAGCTAAATCATATTCTAGATTGCACCTAGAGGAATGTGGTCAGGAGGTCAAAAGAGGTGATTCTGCCCATTTACTCTGCTCTTGTGAGACCCCCCACAGAGGTCTTGGAGCTCTTCCAGAGGAGGGCCACAAGGATGATCCAAGGGCTGGAACTCCTCTGCCATGAGGAAGCTGGACTTTGGAGTAGATGATCTCTAAGGTCCTTTCTAACCTAAGCTGTTCTTTACTTCTATGTAATAGAATGAGAATAAACAAAAAATTGTGCCTGACTTGTAGCTAGTGTTGCTGTAATAACTAGGAAGTATTCAACCAAACACAGTGTGCTACCCTACTCCCACCAGTACTGCTGCCATCCCTGTGGAAAAGAGCCAAACCTCAAAACCTGGAGCTCAAAATCGGCAACCCCAATGGCAAACCTCCCATGTTACAAGCTAAACTTGAAGTCCCATAGTACTTTGCTCCAGCCAACACTTTCGTTTTGAAGTTGTCATGAGGCAGGATGGTTTTGAATAATGGCAGCAAATTTGAATTCAACCCATGACAATTTGTCTTGTGGTGAAACAACTAATAGAGGGTCTATTTAAAAAGCCACTGTTAGTAATTACTAAGGTTTGCAAGAATGAGCTTCTAAGGCATTCTTTGTTTTACAGAACTCACTATTTTTACAGTCATTATACCTGTTAAACTTGAAGAACTCTTTTTTTTTGAGACAAAAGAGGACCATACGATGATATTTAGGAATAAACTATTAAACATTTATTCCAAGTACCATAATCCTTTTAGAGTAGGTAGTTAGAGGATTGCAGTGTCTTTTCTAATTAGGAGCTTGACAGGGTCATTGTTTCTCAACTTTCACTATCATAGAATCATAGAATTGTCAGGGCTGGAAGGGACCTCAAGGACCATTTAACTCCAATGCCTCTGCCAGTGGCAGGGACACCTCACACTAGATCCGGTTGTCCAGAGCCCCATCCAGCCTAACCTTAAAAGGTTCCTGGGGGTGAGGCTTCTATCACCTCCCTGGTTCCAGCGTCTAACCACCCTTGTAGTGAAGACCTTCTTCTTAACTTCCAATCTAAATCTAACCACTTATAGTTTTGTTCCATACCCCCTATTCCTAATAATATCTGACACCCTAAGAAGTCCCTAACCAGCTTTCTTGTAGGCCCATTTAAGATACTGGATGGCCACAATAAGGTCTTCTCAGAGCCACCTTCTCTCTAGATTGAACATCCCCAGCTCTGTCTGTGTAGGAGTTGTGTGGAAAAGACACATCAGGATTGCTGTATGTTCTCATGTTGTGATTCATTTGTAGTTTTTGTAGGGAAAAAAGTGTTGCTAAAGCTGTTTTGACCTTCCCTCCCCTGCACATCATTCATTCATTCTTAAGGTGAAGACAAAATTCACCTGTACATGAGTTGTAACGCAAATAATTATTGTTCAGTGTATGTTATATAAAAATTTTCCCATACAAGTTTAAAAAAATTAGTACTTTCCTGAGTTATTTGATTTTGCTTTTTTCCACCATAGCACTCTTATGTCTGTAGAGCTTAATGATGGTCAATGTAATTCGTAGATGCTTTTGTCGTAGGATTTAACCAATTATGAGTAACAGTTGGGAAATGCATGATTATTTGTCTGTTTTAAATCTCTGAAGTTATGAGTCATTGTTTGGGAGTTTCTTGCTACATATTTATGAGGTTCTCTGAATGAACTGACTCACTGTTTTTTAAGCAAGCATTTGTAATCCTTTTAAATGGGTGCTAATCACTTAGACTGGAAATCAAATTAGCATCCCTAATATAGTCAAAATAGTGATTTACAGATCAGGTAACTGTTCTTTCTATCTCTCTCATCTACCTATCCATCTACTTCTCTGTCTCTCTGTGTGTGTGTCTATCTCTCTGTCTATGTAATTTCATAAGATCATAAAATACCTCAAGCTGAAACAGGACCCATTTGGAGAGTCCAAGTGCCTCCTTCTCTCAGGACTACCATATGACTAAGCATGTTGTTGAGATGCTCCTTGAATATGTATGTATTTCTATGTAAAAATGTGTATTCACACATTTAACAAAAATCTGAATTTAAGAATTATTTTTAGGTCGACTCAACACTAGGGATTGCTTGAGACTAAAGTAGTCATATAAGAATTAGGGATTTTTTAATGGAGTTCTATTTATATGGAAGCAGTTGCTGGAAGATGGGGGAATGTGTTTAATGTCTCAGAGGAAAAAAAGAAGGAATCATAAAGCAACTATTTCCTGTTCACAAAGGAAAATTTTTCTGTTTTTTCTGTTAGAAAGTGCAGAGTTCTCCTGATTTATTGGCGCGTGATGATTTTGGGTGGTTTTACAACTTAGATTCTGGAATTAGATTTGTCATGGAAGGCTCTGGGGAGCCCTTGTTGCAGCATTTCGTTATTTGAAGGGGACCTCTGTGGGACAGTTGGAGAGGGATTTTGCGCAAAGGCAGTGATAGCATGAGGGGCGGTGACTCCAAACTGGAAGCAGCTAGATTTAGGTTAGGTGTTAGGAAGAAATTTTTTGCTGTGGCAGTGGTGAGGCATTGGAACAGGCTACCTGGAGAAATTGTGAAACCTCCAACTCTGGAAATCATTAAAGCCAGTTTGGACAGGACCTTGAGCAACCTGGTGTAGTATGAGGTGTCTACGCTCACAGCAGGAGATTTGGAACTAGGTGATCTTTAAGGTCCCTTTAAACCCATACCATTTTAATGATTTTCTTTTTTTTCTTCAGGAAAAGATCTCTGAATCCACTGCTCAATTCTCTTGTTAATGTTGAGTTACTAGACCTAATGGTAATGTTCTCCAGTTCACTTTTAAGAATATGCTCTGTTGAAGTGGAAAGAACCAAAAATAGCAACGTAGGCTAAGCCTTTTCTTAATGTTATTTTTACAGGATATTTTGCTATTTTCAGAACATCATTGTTCATATACAGCTGAGTAAGTAGTGGGAGCTCAAAAACAGTGATGGTGCAAGTACTGTCTGAATGGCGAGACCACTCTTGGAAACCGATGATAAACACACACTGCAGACTGGTCTGACGTACGCTGCCCAAGTTGTCTCTGATTAGCCCTTTATAAATCTGTCTGTCTGGTAAAACACTTCGTGATGCCTTTCATCTGCTTTAAGACCTTTACCTTTGTAAAAGTTGTCTGGTTTTGTTGTAACATCACAAAATGTAATATCTATTCTTAGCCTTCAGGAATCTTTGGTATAGGGGAAACTAGGAGTGAGCAATGCTGCTGTTGTTTTCCTGAATGAATTATGGCAAAACGGGATCAGTGAAGAGAGGAAATGAATTGTAGTGTCATCTCTACTTCTGATTCATATCTGCAATTATCATCTTGTGTTTACTGAAGAGCTCAGTCCAGATTCCCTATATTGAGGAAAAACTTTTGAGGAAATCACAAAGACTGAGTTTATTATGGGAACGGTATGTTCTAATAACGTCAGTGAGCGCTTGGTTGCGTGGCATATTAGCTTTCAGATAGCATGTCCGGTGAAAGAAGATGCGTTAGAATGAAAAGTGCTGTTCCGCAAGTCTAGGGTCTGATTTCTAACAAAGCTATAGGACAAATGTAATTTGTGAAGTGTTATTCCCTGAAAATTAATTCCACTGGTTTTTTTTTGTTTTTTTTTTTTTTAAGTTCTGTTGGCTTTTATCATTGTATTAAGAAGTAGGAATTTGCAATGTTTATTCCACGTCAAACTCATTAAGTCAGTGATAAATTTAGCTCAGTAACTTTACTGATTTTGAAAATTATTGTGCTACTAGAACCTCTCTTTCCAACCCAAGTAGCAGCTGAGAAATTGAAGTGCTCACTCTTCCATATTTATATGTTAATGACTATGCTGAATAAACAGATCTATTAAGTTGTTCAAGCATTTGTGTTTTAAAAAGTCTTTGTTCACTTGCTGCTACTTTTGAGTAATCACTTAATTGTGCTTATCCTGCCTAATCACAGGAATTCCTGGGGCAACGCAGCAGTATTATGAACTAAAAAGTACATGAATAGTGAATGGAACTGAGTTTTCCAGGAGATTATTTTGAACAGTGGATTATTTTGAGATCTTCAGGAAACTATTTTTACTTCTTGTGTCCCCTTTGTATGGGATGAATTTAAATTAGAAACTATAAATTTTGCTTGCTTGGGTAGTGGTGGTGGCCTTGGACCTGTGTCAGAACATATTTATATTGCCATTGGGGAAGCAATTACTTTACTCTTGTTATTGGTAAATAAATATAGTAAAATCAGAAATTTTACAACAGACAAGGTGTATATGTTGGGATACTTTCAAAAGGGATTTTATGAAGAGCAATCATGGTAAGCAAATGTGCCAGGATTCTTTGAAGCTTATGCTGAGCTCATGAGAAAAAGTGAAATTGTTGGTACTGCTTGCTTGATTTGTAGAATCACAGAATGATTTGGGTTGGAAGGGACCTTAAAGTTCATCTAGTTTCAAATCGCATGTCCTTCTGCTAGATCAGGTAGCTCAAAGCCCCATTCAGCCTAGCCTTGAATGCTTTCAGGGATGGAGTATCCACTACCTCTCTGGGCAGCCTTTTCCAGTATCTTACCACTCTACCAGTACAGAATTTTTTCCTAACAACTAATCTAAATCCACCCTTTTTCAATTTAAAACGTTTGCCACTTGTCCTATCATAACACTCTGTGATAAAGAATGCCATCCCATTTTTCCTGTAGGCCCCCTTTAAGTACTGGTATGATGCTATAAGATCTCCCCACAGCCCTCTCTTCTCCAGACTGAATAACTTCAACTCACTCTGTCCTCATAGGGGAGGTGCAGTGGACTCCAGAGCAGGATACAGTACTCCAGGTGGGGTCTCACCAGAACAGAATGGTGCAGCAAAATCACCTCTCTTGACCTGCTGGCCACACTGCTTTTGATGCAGCCACAGGGTATAGTTGGTTTTCTCAGCTATAAGAGTGCATCCTTGGCTTTGTATTCAGGTTTTCATCCTCTAGTACCCAAAGCCCTTCTCCACAGGACTGCTGTCAGTCCACTTGCTGCCCAACCTGTATTTGTGTTTGAGATTGCACTAACCCAGCTGCAGGAGCTTGAACTTCATGAGGTTTACATGAGCTATGCCTAAAACACTTTTAAAAAAGACTCTCACTAAAGACTCTTTGAGAGGAACAAATACACTGAGAGATAGCAGAGAGGTCCATAGTGAGGCAAGAGCTGATTGAAGGCAGGATAAATGGCCACTGAAAGGTGGTCTCAAGTCAGAATCTTAGGGATCTGATTGTGGCTGTGCATCCATGTGAAGAAACGAGGTATTAGGGTGAATAAAAAGCAGGACTGCCTAATTGCTTAGCACACAGTTTTCTAAAAGGTTCTTCAGTTTACTGTGAGTAGATGGAAAACTCTTGACGAGAATGTTCCATGTAAATTATTTAAATTATTTTTATTTTCTCATCTGTATCTCAGACACTGTGATGGCTGCGGATAGTCAGTGTTAGTAGTGATGGAAGTAAAACCTTTGAGGCAGTTAAGACTATGCCTCAGGCACTTGGGTATTCAGCTACAGCAATACTGCCCTGGAGACCTGGATGCAATTCTTCTTTAATTAAAGAAAGCCAAATTCTGTGATTAATACTACAAGATGAATAATGTATTGTATTTCCTGAATATTCCCAGAGGGGATTTGGATTTCAGGAGGGGATATTGTCTGGAGGAATAATGCTGTATATTCCTCTTTCTCATGTCTTTTGGAAGTAGCAACTTGAGTTCTGGCTAAAAAAAAGGCACACAAAATAACCTGTGAGTGTGTGGCAGTGAAAACCAATTAGGAATGGCACAGTTTAATGTGATATGAGTGCTGTTCAGTAAAAGATTTCTGTGTGTTGTATTTTATCTGTCAGTCTGTGTGATAGAATGACCTTTGATTCACCCTGTTCGTTAATGTGGAATGGCTTCAGCATGCCTGCCTTTAAACTTAATATTATTCTGCTCACATCTCCATTCTCATTATAAACAGTCTATTTTTAGCTAGCACAGATTCAGAATATGCCCTGTAAGCTTAAGGAGGATTTATTGAGCTCCTGTGTGTATTCACTAGAGATTTTTTTTGTTGAAGCTTACTGATTTAGGATTGGGGAGGGGTAAAATGGACTATTTAATTCCCAGCACATGCCTGCAGCAGCTATATTTAGCCTCATCGACTTGTCATTGCCTTTGTGCTATTTTTACAAAGGGATGCAGCAGTTTCATTCTTCAGAGGCTTAACTAGACATAAATGTAGATGGATGAGTTAGATAAACATTGGTGTAGTGCAAAAATTGGTACTGAAAGCCAGTGTGTATGCAGTAGGTGTATTTAAGTAAAACTGCACTAGAGCATGAACACAGCAGGCACCTTGTTCAACAGACTGCTTGTGTAAATTCACCTGATTAACACGTGCTTAAAATCGTTTAATTTTGCTTTACACTGATAAAGTAGTTTAACAGGAATAACAATGTGGACTTTGTTTGTATTGACATAAAAAGACCTGACTTACTGCAGTGGCACAGTTTATTTCATTGCTTAATCAGTTATTAAGAATTGTATCATAGCTTTTGTAGTTGCCATGTATGTTTTTAATGGAATGCAGAGGAGAAAAATTAACATGGAGAGTGCTTGCTGGAGTTCAGTCCTAGAGGATCGTTATGTATGCACTACAAGATGATTACATATGCATGTCCTTTTTATAATGCATGTATCAGGACTCATGCTATCAAATTACTATACTATTTGGTGCTGCAAAAAAACCGATGTCTGCTGGGACAGTCTCCTTTTCCTGTTTGGAGAAAACCGGGAATTCTGGAGAAAACTTGATCAATTCAGTGTTCCAGTAGATTCAAATTTGCTTCGTGATGTGCTGCATTAGGGGAAATGTATAGGTACTTTCTATCTTTTCTTGGCTGTTTCATTTTTCTTTGAAAATACAGAATTTATGTATAAGGGAAAAGAAAGGGTTGTTGTGTATAAAAATGCAGAAAACAAAGTATGTTTTGTGTAACAGAAAATAATAATACATCCATTTCTGCAAAGTTGCATGATGTGACTGCACCTTCATTCCAACTATTATTTTAATGTAAAAATTTAATTTATTATTATAGTTTACTTTCATGAACCATGTGATTCCATGATTTCCTGTGTCTCAAAAATGTCATATATGATTGTGCATATATTTCTAATCGTGACTTTTCTTGGGCAACCTAAGGTTTGTACCAAATACTAAAGATAGCAGGTAGGACCAGCTTATTTTCAGTTTTGGAATAATACTCAGCTTGAAATAGACCTTGTGAGTTAAAAGCTTGGTGCTCTCCTTACCATGAATGGCATACTGCGCTTCTCCCAAATGTCTTCTCAATACCAGCATTTCAAGTAAAGGAAGGTCTAAGTGTTTCAGCAAATGATGTGACTTCCTGCTTGGAAGATATCAACATCCAAGTCCCTGTGGTCTGAAGTTTTGCAGTTAGAGACCAATCTGAAGAGTTAATGTTACAAAGAGAATGTATCTCAGAAACCAGAGAATGTGTCATAGAATTATAGAATATCAGGTTGGAAGGAACCTCAAGGATCATCTGTTCCAGTCTTTCTTGGCAAAAGCACAGTCTTTGTAAGATGGCCCAGCACCCTGTCCATCCTGTCTTGAAAGTGTCCGATGTTGTGAGAGCATTCACATTTCAGTAATGCTGTTCTTTGCTTAGCTGTCATCAAAACAGTGGTGCTGACATACAGTTGGAGATCTTTTTCTATGAGATTGGAAGGTTTTGTTCTCCTTAGTCAACAGTTTTTGCTCTGATATGGAGGTAGCCATGTTTTGTTTGTTTGATTATTTATGTATTTATTTTATCCTTCTGAGAACCAAGTGAGCAGGAGGGTATTCAGCTTATGTACATAAGGGCATGTGTTGCTTGTCCCAGTACTGCTGTTAAGCCTCATTTTTTGTTACACAGATTTTATCCATTAAACCTGATTTTTATATAGACTTGATCTTTTGTCAGGTTACTCTGTGGAATATGAACTGTAGACTCAGTGATGGGAGACAGAAGCAAAATTAATGCCATGGTCTAGTTGATTGGGTAGGGTTGGGTGATAGGTTGGACTGGATGATTTTGGAGGTCTCTTCCAACCTGGTTGATTGTATGATTCTATGAACATTCACAATTACTTGTCTTCTTTTAGAGTATTGTAAATTAAAACACAAGAAAATGCTAATCTAATTGATTTTGAAAGACAAATGAATACATAGGCAGAGATGTATGCATTTCTAAATTCCAAGACTGATTTTTTTCCCATGAGATCCACTCTAAACATAGACATGGTATTTTTCTTGACAAATTGGGCCAAGGACCAAAGGCTTGATGTTTCCGAGTCCCATCTTCCTTGGTTTCAGCTACTTGGGCACCTCCATTTCCCACCCAATGCTCACATTCTGGTGTTTCCTTGAAAAAAAGATTGAGCTATGTTCAGTGTGCTGCAGTTCTGGATGAACCACATTTGCTGCAGCAGCACATCCCACATGCTTGGATTTGAAAACTTGCACTGTGCAAGTCTTGCACTTTTGTGGGTTTGGTCCAGTAATACTTCATCCATGTGATTTTGACAATAGTAAAGATGGGAAATTGAGGTATGGCATATGGAAAGAAGGATGAAAAAGTTAGTCTGCCTAGAGCAAAACCTCCCGGGCAAAAACCCGCCTACTCCACTCTGTGATAGCTGTGTGGATATGATGACCCACAGGGCTTCTTAACATTAATGACTGAGTAGGACTGACCTGAGGCAACAAGGAGCAAAACAAGGTGTGAATGCACCCTCAGATCTGTGATCTACAGCCTTTGAAGCCTCACGGAGGCCCTGTGGGCCTATGCAGGTATGACAGCCCTGAGGAGGGTACATGTTGTAGAAGCAGCAAGGAAGCTGTGAGAGGGCAGAGACTTGGAAATGCCACCATATCTGCATTGCTGCACCCGTGGAGTTGTGGGATGCTGTCTGTGTCAGTGGTGTTGGCACTCTGAACATGCTGTCAACTGGCCATCTGTAATTGTTCATACTCATGTATTTATTGCCAGGGTTACGTGCGGCTGTTGAAAAGACTGTGATTAATTGGAGAAACTCACTTTCTCTTTGTTACTGCCAGATAATTTAATTAGTTACAGTTAGGCAGCTGAAATTCCTGAACTGTGATTTATTTATACAATCCTCAAAGCTCTTAAAAGAATTTTAGCATGGCACCTAGAAGAAGTAGTGGAGACATTAATTTTGTAGAGAGATTCTCTGCTCCTTTTACTAGAAGGAAGTGATGAACTAACACACTTTTATTTCTCTTTATTACTGATGAATATAATTGATTGCCCATCACAGTTTAATATGGTGGAATGGATAAGAGAGATTAGGAGGGAAGTAGGGAGAATTTAACGTAATTGAAGTTTATATTCTATTTAAGGAAAAAACAACCGAAACAAACCGGGAAACAAATGGCATCCCATGAGAAAAGGTACTGAAGGTCAGAAAGAATGGCTAAATATTGTTGAATGCATTGAGCTTGTCCTGCTAATGCTAATTTGCATGAGAAGTAGGATATCAGGAGCATGATGGCATTTGGGGGGGTGGGGGGTGACAAGTGTATTGCTGGGCTAGTAATAATTTAATATTTTCTTTAGAGGAATGTATATTTAAAGTTTATACACCTAGAATAAATTATTTTTCAAATTTCCAACTCTACAATCCCATAAGAAATTAGACTAATTATTAAGAATTGTTTTCTATAAGCAGTTTAGAAGCTAAAATGGAAATATTAGTTAGTCTGGTTTCATGCTACTTTTAAAATTGAATTTTATTTTTAAATGTTAAGGCCTTAATGGGAACCTGCAATGGTACCTTCTGGTATTTCTCCACAGTTACTGCAGTTAGTATCTGCAGTGTCTCAGGAGCAAACTGCCTGTAGCTAAGTACTGGCATTTCATCTTGTGTTAAATGTAGAGATCTACTTAATGTCACTCTACTATACTACAGGAATTTAGAAAAGACCTGAAAATGTAGTGTATGTGAGACTTTTTTACGAAGTGTGATTTGTTAATTGAAATACGGAAAACGCTGATAGTAAGTATTTAAAATTAGTGTTTTAGTTTGGAAAATAAAGGACAAAACTTTGCTGTCTGAAATACAAAATGCAGTATGCATTGTGATGAGATACTGTAGGAAGAATGATTAAATATTAGAATCCTCTGGTTCTTTGAGTATTAAGATACAAACAGGGATAAAATCGGAGTAACCACTGTTGCTAGTGATATTATTTAGGAATAAAGAAACAAAGAAACTAAGCATGATAGATGATAGAAGAATTAAAATTGGGAACTCCTGACCCAAACTGATTCCAATTTAATAAATTTTACGAAGCCAAACATTTAGATGTGAAAAAGGTGTTTTTTAGTAGTGAGGAGGAAAGTACATGAACTTTTTATTGCTCATTTACTCCTTAACACTGTTATCAGTATAAAGCTGGGTTTCTTGACTACTAATTCAGTTACTGTGTATATAATTTTTATTATGGGTAGTTTCTTTTTCAGTTATATTTAATGTTGTTGTTCAGTACTTATTCCTCCTTTTTAAAAGGGAATTACTCTTCCATGGCTTTTTGTGTCTTGGAAGGATCTTTTTTTTTCTTTAAATCCAAACTAATATTATGAGAGTTGCTAATGTTAAATTAAGGTAATAGTTCATGGTGTTCTGTTTTCCTTTACATATAGGATATAATGATTACATCTCTGCAGGTGGATTCTTATATCCTTCGGTTATAGTTACTTTAATATATCCTTGTTCTATGCCAGTTGTTGGAGCAAAAATTAGAGTTCTTTGCTACACATAACTTTGAATACTTTGGTAATTATTCAGGCTCCTTATTTGAGAACAAGCATTGTCCCAGTTTAGGACTACGAGCTAGTAAGAGCAGAAATGACTCTTAACTCCTTTTGAAGAGTGAGAATGAAGATATTACACACTGATTGGAAGTTTAAAGGGAGATTCTGTTTACAGGTGCACATATGCAAAAGGCAGTCAGGTGGAATGGATACATCCACAAGCTAGGCCAAGTCTATCTGACTAAAACCTTCTAGAATCCTCCTCCTCTTACACCCTCGCCAGGCCTGAGAGTAACCAGGTCTCCCTTCCCCAGTTTAGGCCTACAAGGCCCCGTCAGGTCTCATGATGCAGCTCACAATTCCCTGCTGGCTAGAAGCCATCTCCCCCACACAGATCATGAAATAAGTATGGATGTGCACTCTTCCTGGAGAAAAGAAGTGAAGGGAGGGAAGGTAGGGAGAAGAGCTCGGTATCAGCCAGGCACTGCCTTAAAAGCTCTTAGACAGGAAAGTGGAATAGAATAACAATGTTACAATATCTGGGACGACCAGGCCTCTCCTCCTGGGATGTGACTTCTCTGTAGTTTTCTTAAGGGAACCTGGGATCCCTCAAACTACCACAAACATACAGATAGGATTGAACACCATATTTATCTTCCTAGCACAAGAAATCCCCTTCATTACTGCCCTTCCCCTCCTCATTTATGTCTCTTGCATCATTAGCTTTTTGGGGGAGATCTGTGCTCGATCAGTGATGTTCTAGCTTCTGTGTCAGTAGTAATATTCTGTAGACTTATATGGAAATTCTCTTTGGATTTTACTCTCCACTTTGCAAAGAAAGTATTATAGTACTAGTTTAGTAGATACATTTAATCTGAGTGGTAGATAACATCTGTTTGAACTGGCAATTAGAAGTCAGTGTATGAAAGACACTACTGTTTAGTCACTCTTGAGGGATTGGCAGAAGAGTACTAACATTTTTTTATTTAGTTTTGGAAACTTTAGTGCTAAGTGTTTTGCATTTCCTTCGTGGCACAATGTTACTTAAATAGTTTTTGTGATTTTGGCTTTCATTTCTGTTATGTCAATGATTATGGGGAAGATTTCCATGAGCAAACTGGAGAGAATGATTTTTTTTTTTTTTTGGGGGGGGATGGGACAGGACACACTAAAACAAAAATATGAGTACCTGTTCTATACAGAAAATAGATGTGAGGCAAAATATTTGAGAGAAACTCAAACAGGGTGTTTAAAAATAGTTTATCTGTGAAATTTCTTGTCAATGCAGTAGAAGATATTTCTGTCTAATGTTGTTGCATGATGGTTTGGAAGTTAACCCACCTATCCCCCCTAATGAAATCACCCAGATTAGATTTAGCTGGCTGGAAGTTAAGGAATGAAGCTATATTTACAGTTTAGCACAAGTTACATGTGCATGTATGTGTGTGTATATATATATATATATGTATATGTACACACACACTTATATGCACAATATACACAGATATTTACAGTTATATACAGAAATATGCAAGTTAAAAGTAATACAGAAACACACTACCCCTTCCAGAAATCAGAGTCCCCAGGAGGGCCTTCCCGCCACCCTTCCACCTTCTTTCCACCTTCTTTCTGCCCCTCTATCTTATCCCAGAGTCTGCCTTACGTGCAAAGTGAGTTTGGAGGGTAGGCAAGGGGTTTTGGAAGTAGAATAATTAGTTGGGTTACACAGCCACAGAAGCCCAGGGAGAGAACACAGACACCAACTCTGACAGATAGAGACACTGTCTTATCTATGTTTGTGTCCTTGCTTTTATACATCTCAGCAAGCCTGTGAGTGCAGTAGATGTCACCATTGTTTTCTTTTCACAACCTATAATGTAATTTTTCTCATTAAATATTCCAATTAGCCTCAAACCAGCACATGCTGGTTCATTGAACCAAGTCTTGTCATCTGTAGCTTACACTAAGAAATGCTTCAGTTTCCTTTTCTTCATCAGTAAAAGGCAGGGCCAATGAAGTAGATAAAAAAATAAGAAACCAAAGTCGTCTTACAGGTTAAACAATTTATCTGTGATTTTGCTGTTATGTTTCCAGAAAGCAACTTTGCTTAAAACCAAGAATCCCTGCCCAAGTCCATGAATGTTCTGAATTCTGGATGTGTTCGTCTAACAATAGGCTGCTTTTCCTGGCTTCCTGCCCTGAGAGGCCAATGTGCTCCAGCCTTCTTTCCTCTTCTTTTTTATGGATCATCTGCAGGCAAAATTATGTTTGTAGTGATACCCTGCCATTTCTTTTTTGATCTGCAGTGATACATTTTGGAGTAATCTAATAAGTTCTGTTCATCTGTACTAATACCAATAGAATCTGCAGCTCAATCTGTTATTTGTGTAGGTTTGACAAGGCCTTTGGAATGAGTATTCAACATTATTTAAAATGGGGGCTGTAATGCTTGGACTGTTCTTCTCTGCAGGTGCTGTGAGAGAGGGTGGTAAATTGTTTCAAACTGAATCTTTGTAAGTTTATGAAATAGTAAGGTTTTTTTTTTTGTTTGCTATTCTAGAGATAGAAAATCAATCTGTCTTATCTCACGCAGAATCCTTTCCAAGGTTTGTGTGCAAAGAGTGGTTAAGAGGAGATTGAATTTGGGAGTTTTTTACATTCTGTTCCTATTTCATAAATCCTAAGCAAATAAAACTTTCACTGATCACCTTAAAGAAGTAAAGAGGTACTCTTTTTCTCCTGAAAAAAAAATTTCCTTCAGTCATGTTCCTCTCCTACACATATTTACAACTTTGATATAAAGTCTGCCTGATCTTTTATCTTTGTGCATGTATGCAGAACTGTCCAAATTATCACAACCAGAGAGAGAATTTAACTTGGACCATTGTGTAGTTTTCAAATATATTCATAGTCTGTTGTGTCTTCAGTGTTAGATGTACCCACTTAGATTTTATGTCTTGGGTGAGAAGAGATGCCTCTTGTGGAGATTAATAGAAGACCATTAAATTTTATTTTTCCTGCTCTCAAGCATGAGGTGTGGATCACACAGGGTCATTAGGAAGTTTTTGGTAATTTCTAATTGAAATTGAAGCCCATTCTGACATTATGATGTAAGTAGTGTCATAGTCCTGTATTTACAGAGTCTGGCTCTGATTTTTGTTAAATGGTCCTGCTGATTAATTAAACTGAAGTATGTTTTGAATGGGTTTGTGCTTTTTAAACATTTTTGTACTTAATATTGATTAGTTCTCCTGACAGAACATAAATTTGAGTTCATTAAGTACAAATTAGGCATTGACATAAACAGAGTTGATTGGTACGTCCGGAGTGCCCAGTAAATTGTTGTGTGGGGTTTTGTTTTGGTTGTTTTTGTTGTTGTTGTTGTTTTTTTGTGGGGTTTTTTTGTTTGTTTTTGTTTGTGTTTTTGTTGGGTTTTTTTTGTTTTGTTTTGTTTTAAATATGTATTATAAAGTGACTCATGGATTTTAATGAAATTAGGAATGTGAGTCAACCCAGTTGAATTAAAATGAACTGTAAATAGGCAAAATATTTAAGCAAGTACATGCAGAAAAGCACAAAACTCCTTGTTTTGGTATTTAAATCACTCAATTGTGATTGCTTTAAGAAATCTATTTTATCTGTGTTTCTGTTTCTTTAGCCAGATTACGTATGATTGGATCAATAAGTTGATTTGAGTTTTTTGCTTTGTTGTTGTTGTTTTTAATCAAGAATGAGCTAAGAGCCAACCAAAAAGGAGATTAGGTATTTTTTCTTAATCTTTTTTAAGAAATTATTGTCATTCTAGACATAGGCTTCAGCACGGTGTGGTAGTGTTCATGTTAGGATAGAAGTCTGTTGCTGCCCCTGTCATTGCTCTGCGATGTGTCAATACCAGCTGCCTAGGGACTGGAATAAGAGCTGAGAAGAGGAAAAAGAAAAAAATCTAGTGACACTCCCCATATTCTTGCCTTGCTTCCAGGAAATTGCATTTCAGGGACGTAATGAAAGAAGTAATAATGTATAGTCTCTTTAGATGAATCAAAGATTTGTTCTGAGCTTGAACATTGATGATGACACGAGGATTGTGTGCTTTTCCCGCATGCGTTTATTAAGGGAAAGAACACAAAGCTCAAAATTCATCACAGAACTTAAGACTCAGCATTATGGAGAGTAGTAAGTGCATAAAACTAATGATAGAGGATCATCTTCATTTTCAATATTTGTAAAGCAATCATGTTCTATGAAATGAACATCAAAGAAGGAAGAGGTTCATGCACTAGATCTACTCAACAGTGCCGTTTTAATATGTTAATTAATGGAGAGAAGCACATGTTTACAGTGACTTGTTGAGAGACCAGATGCCTTTACTGTTGTATCATCTTTGTCCAGACTCAAACAGTAGGTGTTTTCCATGTTTTTATGAAAGTAATGAAGCAGTGAATATTTTTCAAGAGTAGGAGAAAACATATAATTTAATAAACCCTAAACTTTTCTAACGAAAAAAAACCCACCCAAACTGAACAGCTTTTGTCAGTGTTAGATGTGGTATGGAGGAGAATTGCCTAATTACCTAAAGGGAAGTCTGACTGTGTTCCATACTCTAGTTTTTTAAAAGAATGGGGGGGGGGAAAAAATCAACTGTTTACCTAAGATGCAGTTATTGTTAGATTACCTTTTTTTCTTGAGATGATAAAATGGATGGGGTAGGAAAGAAGATTCATAAGAGCATAGAAAAATTATTGGTAAATTACTTCTATGATCTAATTTAATTGAACTTGTGAAATGTATAGTAATTAAACATAGCTAATAAGTAATTTTCTTCTGTTTCTCTAGACGCTGGAAGCCGTTTTGAATTTCAAGTACTCTGGTGGACCAGGACATATTGAGGGATATTACCGGAACCTCTCACTAGGCCTTCACGTAGAAGTAGAACCTTCTGTTTTCTTCACACGTGTTAGTACCCTTCCAGCAACAAGGTAAGTCTTCTTTTGACTCTTATATATGTGATGCATTGTCTCTGTTATATTGACTGTAACTTCAGTCCCATGCTGGAAGCTTTTGTTATCATTAACAACATGTAGATAAAGAATTATGTGAGGAATTTTCTCAGAATTCCTCATTTAGGATTTTAGTTATCTTCACCTGTAAGCTATCATTAAAGCAATCTATGTGCATTAGACAATTGCTGAGGTTCAAATGTCTTTTCATATATTTTTTGATTTTGTTTTACCAAGGACAGGATGTTGACTTCTTTCTGCATTTCTTGACTGTTGTGGTGTGTTGTTTATTATGATATTTTGTGTTGGTCTAAGGGAGTCTTACCTATTGTGCATGTGTAAATGTTTGTCTTTGGATGTGAGGAATAAATTGCGATCATTTTCCCCTTTGGTGCTTGCATGCTCTCGTAAGCCAAAGAACAGTTTCAGATACCATAGTGAGTCTAAAAAAATCATGTCAACAGATGATGGCCAAATGGCTTAATCATGAAAATATGATTGTCTAAAATTCATCAGCCCCTGAGTGCAATCAGTTTAATTGTGTTGGGTGTTTTTACTAAAATTATCTTGAGTTGCTGCAGAATACACAGTTCATTGTTTTTCTTGATTTTATATTGCTTTATATACTGCTTAAGCAAATCACCTGTTGCAAAAATTAATTCTGTAAGCTAATTGTTTTATCAATTGTTAATCAACAAGTATTTGTTAGTATAAGTTTACCTATGCTCTTCCATCTTTAAGTATTTGGGATGTCTGACAGAGGGGAGATTTAGACTAGATGTTCTTTACGGTGAGGGTGGTGAGGCACTGGAACAGGTTGCCCAGGGAGGTTGTGGCTGCTCCCTCCCTGGAGGTGTTCAAGGCCAGGTTGGAGGAGGCCTTGAGTGGCTTGTACTAGTGGGAGGCGTCCTTGCCTATGGCAGGGGGTTGGAACTAGATGATCCTTGAGGTCCTTTCCAACCTTACCATTCTATGATTCTTTGATTCTGTGTATTCAAACTGACAATTCCAGAGGTGGCTTTTGAAGTGCTGTCAGTCAAAAGATGAATACTTGAGGTTGGATTTTCAAGAAGAAAAATTGAGAGTTGACTTTGTTTCAGTGTGTAAGTACATCTCATGTATGCATATAAAAGAGGAGGAAACGCTTTTAGAGGCTGGGTGAAGTTAGTGCAAGGAAAAATTGTTGCAAATTGGGTATGAGTATGCTTTTATTAAAATTGCTATTGTAATAATCAACTACCAGCTACAAAGTAGCAGGATTCTTTAAAAGATAGTGGGACTAAGCATTTTCTGTAGTTTAAATTCTGAAATTATTGTGCTGAGACTACGTAATACTACTACTAATAGCAGCTAAAAGTGAACATAGCTGATTCAAGAAATTTTTCCTGGTCCTAGAAAGTTTTTCATAACAATATTTTCATAACAATATTTTCAAAGGGAATAAAAGTCTAAGAGCTATTGGGAGCGTATTTTGTTTTTAAAGCGTGTGACCAGTACCATACCACTGCAAAAAAGTATGGATGGACAGCAACATAGCTTTCAAAGCATGATTTTTTTTCTATTGTTCCTGTAAACAAGATAAGTAAAGCCTCACGAAAAGTTTTGGGGCTTGAACTTGGCGGAAAGTGGACAGGTTGGAGAAAAATGATAAAATGTAACGTATGCTAAAGCAAAAGGTTAAGAAATTCTTAACCAGGGACATAAATGTTTTAATTACACTGCCAAGAGGATAGTTTTTTCACAGCAGGTATGGCAGTAATTTATGACCTTTGCATACAGCAAGGGAATTTTAAGTTAGGCAAAGTTAATAAAACACTGACTTTTTTTTTTTTTTAAATGTTTTAAAGTGAGACAAACAAAAAATTATTTTAATGAGTAGATTGTGTCCAGGTCTCATGAGAGAGTCCTAAAACTGCACAGATTTATTGGTAAGAAAGTTTGTCAAGCATTTTGTAACATAATTTTTTTTTTTTTTTTTTTGAACTGAAGTAAGCTAAAGTAAATGCAGTGCTACTTGCAAACTCAGAACATAATATCTGGAACAGATGTTTGAAAAATTCCAGGAACCTTATTAATGATGTTCAGTTTCATCCCTGCAGTGGCACATTCTTAGGCTTTTGTCATGTTTTCAAGGTGTAGTAAGTGATCTCTCATTAGCAGCCTGGAAGTACCACTGCATCTACTTCAAGTAGTTTTCCAGAACATTCATTATACAGGATAAATTACTCAGTTTGTCTTTATTTGTATGCACAGTCCTCTTAATTCAACCTCAAGTATGTCCTTTTTTACTCTGTATATGCATTCAAATGGGCAGCATAACTGCTTTTTGGGTTCACTGCAGTTAATTTTCCCATAGTCACAGAGTAGCTTGGGTGTGAAGCTGTGAACCTCCCATAAAAGCTTCAAATAGAACATGGTGCTTTTATTTGAAGGTCTCTTGTTGGTGAGCTGGCTTTGTGCTAGGTTTTCCTTGTTTTGTGTAAGATGATGTTAGCTTACCCACCTTGTCAGTGTGTTCTCAGGAATTTACTGTGTGTGGAAAGTATTTATTCCTGAAATCCTTAAAAAATAGATTGAGGTGTTAATTCAAAGGTAGAATTTCTGCACTGTTCAGCTATGTAAATTTTACAAGCCTTGTAGCAGCTATATATAATGGCTCCAGTTCAGCCAAGCGCTCATGTTGCATGCATTTGCTTCATTCTTTGCCTGTTCATCATAGTGATCAGCATTTGAGTCAATGGAAATTTTATTTTGAGTGATTTGTTGATTGGAGAGGTAGTGAAAGATGTGACTGTTTTTAATTAGAGTTCTTAAAAGCTTCACTGAGTTGGGAAAAATACTGTGATATTTAAATTTCTTTCATAAATGTTTTATTGTAAGAAGGCTATTCAGAATTTTTTTGGTCATGTTGTTGCATTAGGTATCTGTTGTCCGCAAAGTCATGAGTGCTGCCCTGTGTTGATTCTTCATCAGGAGAAGTCACTTGTCAATCGATACTTTTCATTCTAAGAGATATAACAAATAATGTTGTCTTCCAATCTGCTAAGGATAACTTCATATCATTTAATGAAACAAAGTTTCATTTTGTGTCTGTTGATGATCTCTGCCAGTATCTGAGACTTGATGATGGCTAATTATAAGTCAAAGTTCGTACTTTTACTTGATATTTAGAAATATCTTAACTGATTTCCTTGCGATTTACAGCTGAAATTTCATCACTTAAATTCTGTCTGAGGCACTGAGCTGTGTTTGTTTAGTCATTAAAAAACCCTGTATTTTATAATTTACTTTATCAGCTGTCATTTCGGAATGAAAGTTATCATTGCTTTCATTTTCTGGATTCAAATGTTTTGCTTCCTTTTCTGCTTTTATTTTACATTTTACCTCCACAAAAGTAAGAAAAAATAGCTTAGTGGCTGCTAGGCTTCAAAAAGTCAAAGCAAAATAAAAACTTTAAACATTGTTTCTTCCCTCAGGTGTTTACTAAAAAAAAAAAATAAATCAACTGAACAGGAGAAATGTTAATGAAATAACTTCCCTTCTCCCCACAATTGTAACATAAAGGTTATGGTTTCTCTGATAGTCTTTTATTTAGCTGATCCAGCAGATACACATGGGGAAATATCACCAAAACAATGCGCTGAAGCAACTGAGGTTTTTGGCTTGGTTTTTACTTTTTTAAACTAGCCAAACTTACCTCTTCCAGTCATTCACAAGTTTCTGCTTTATAGGGAGAAGTTTCATTAAGCTTTCATTTTAGATGCACTTCATGTCTTAGGACGCATTTAATCCTGACAAGAGGTACTTTAAACGTTGTTCTCTGCTGGTCTGTGGAGCCAATCTGCTGTGGAGGCTGGTCTGCTCACGGCAGCCTTTAACATTCTGCAGTGCCTAATCTGTTAACCTAATTCTCATTCAGATATCAGCTCTCTTGTCAGAAGAGATGATCTTCTGTCAGTAAATGGCCATAATCTGTTCTGAAGTGTATCAACTCACCTGCCTGCATACAAAGGAACTAGGAGAGCAGCCTTGTGCTGGGAAATTTTGTGCCTTTGATCATGTTACCTGTAATCCTTGATTCTCGTTGGTTGTGCTTGCCTGGAGATGATTGTCCCATGATGCATAATCAAGAGTTTAAATGTTTAAAGCAGGGATATAAGAAATAATGAGTTAATAAATTTGAAATCTATGTAATACAATTGTATTAATTGTCTTCTGTAGTCAGAGATATCATATTAGTTGATTCTTTATCACATATTAGCTCCAAAACTGCTGGTGAGATTTCAGGCCTCCAAACAGTTCAGCTGCCACTGGATTACAGACTGCCAGGGAGATCTGATGCTAAAGGTTAGGTGTAAGGGAAATGTGCTGTTGGCAGTTTGATGTGATACAGCTCTTCATCTTGACATATTGTTAGCTCTGAGAAAATCTGCTCTTGAAGCTTGTGTTAACTGAATTGTCTTGAACTATCTCCTTTATACATGTTGCTTCTTTCAAAAGCATATCTGCCAACTTCAGTGGGCACAGAGTGTCCTTCTCACTGCCTTTATCAAAGAGCAGAGAGCATAAAAAAAAAATCCTACTGCTTCACTCTGCACATTTGTTAAGAATTCTGTGTGCTGTGAGGTGCTTGTGGATCTCTTCATGTCCCTTGCCATTATGCTTTTAGTACTAAAGTGTCTTAAATAAAACCCATCTAGAAAAGGGTAGAAAATCTTGAGTCTCACTTAATACATAGATGGCAAGATGATCTGAATTTGTAGATGAGGTCCACCTGCAATATAGCAGGGATGGTGCCTTCAATTTTGGGCAAAGCTCAGAAGCCAGATGTGTAGGAATAATCCAACTTTTAAATTCTACAAATTCAAATTGATGAACAAGAATTGTGGGTTGGTGGTGGGTTTTTTTTGGTTTTTTTTTTTGTTTGTTTGTTTTGTTTTGTTTTTAGCAGTAGACTTTCTATCTTAAACCCACCATAAATGTGACAATCAGCTGCAGATCTCTTTTGCCAGTCACAGAGGCTTCTAGTTGAATCAGAATGAAAAATGGAACTGCAGCAAGTGTGACAGTGTTTTAAGTCAAAGTGTCAGTCCATCTAACAGTGGGATTTAATTTTCCTTTAATTTAGTTTACTTTTATACCATTAATACGTAACATTTAATGAAACATGTTTTTTGTAAAGAAAATGCCAGTCCATGGCAAACCTGCATCATGCTCCCTGGTCTAAGACCTTTCACTGAATTTAAAGTGAGGATCCATTATTTGTTGACTCAGTTTCACCAAGGTGTTTATAGACTGAAAAAGAGCAGTCTTGAACACCGTTGAGGGTTTTCAGGAGTTACTCAGTTTGGTGGGTAGTGCTTTGGGTCTTAATAAAATCAGACAGAATTTGCAGAATTTCCATTCTTGTATCCAGAGTTGCCAACATTTCTGTTACCGTAAATTGGGTTAGAAATCCTGACCATTGTGTATTTACAAGTCATAAAAGGGAAAGAGTAAACAGCATATTTCTTCAACTGTGTTCTAAGAAACATTTTTGTTAAGCAATAAAAGAAATTCTGTAACATTTTCTGAAATACTTTGGGGTATTATGTAGCTGAATGTTTAAATTAAATGTTTGTATTTGCTACATTAAGGATGAGAATCAGCAACCTACTGACAGACAGCTGTTTCTAGTCTTCTGTTTCTCATTGGTCCAGTGGTCAACTGTCTTAGAGATCTGAAGGGTGAAGAAAAACTGTTTTGTTTGGATCCTTAAAGAGCAATCTGTTTAGTTCAGAGGAAGACTAGTATGTGACCTGTTTAACATGAATGGTTGTTTCTACGTGGAGAAAATAGTAGTAATAAAAGCTAGTCAAAATGAAAAACAGGCAAATTCAGCTACAAGTAAAGTTTTGATCAATTCGACTGATAATAAACTGTTCTCAGGTCTGACTGTCTTTCTAGAATATGGTCTTTATTTATACGCACAGTGTTGAACTCAATCTAGATTCTGCCAAGCAGGAAACCATGACGCTTGAGAGGTTAAATCCAATAGTTAAATCATCTTGCTACTCTTAAATTCTGCTGATGGCAAAACATTGCTGTGAGTTCACAGAAGGGCAGCAAAAAGTATCCTACGGATTAGGGAAATTGATTTTTGAGATCAGAATGTTAAGTATGTACACTTTGGCACATGAAGACGTGAGAACATAAATCTGCAAATATTTATAGATGTGCTGGGAATATTTAGCATAATTGAAAAGGTTTACAACTGAGAGAAGTCAGATGAGGACAGTTCTTGGAATATGTGAAAAGACCTTTTAACAGTAAAATGGATAATCTGTCTTCATCATCTAAAGATAGTCTCAAAAGCTTAACTTTTAGAGAATTTATTAACGTTTAAGAAACCTTATAGAAAGCTCAGTAGCACCAAGAAGTATGCTTTAGACAGTTATTTTACTTTGTTGTTCCCTGTGCTTGTCAGTGGGTTTTGGAGAATGAAGTTTTTATCTGGCATGCCTGTGGTCATTGCTTCTCTTCACTTTGCCATGGCTCATTTGAAATAAAAATGGCTGTTTAGAGAAAACAGAAAAGAAAGAAACAAAAACATGAGTGTGAAAATGGTCCATGATTTCTGTTGATGGGGACAGAGCTGAGTCAGAATGTAGATAACTTGCCACCTACCCTACTTCCCAAGTGTTTCTTGTTTGAACTTTAAAACTAAGATAGAAACAGAACCACAGTAAGATCATTCACTGAAGTGAGCTGTCATTAGAGCATGGCAGCTGCACCTGTTTTTTAATTGTTAAATGTCATTGAAGAACATCCTTTACTCTCATTTTGGAGTGGATTGGAAAGGCAGTGGCAATACTCCTGAAAGAAATCTCTAGATCATAGTGTAGTTGTCTCTTGCCTTAAGTTCCTACCACCACAATGGTGTGACTATTTTTTGAATAATAACTAGCATTGTAAGATTTAAAAACTACAGCATGATTCATCATCTCACTAACTTTTGTTAGTGTTATGTCCTGAATTGTACAATAGAGTATAACAGAAATTAATTACTACAATAAATCTTGAAGACGCTGTTGAATTAACTCAGTTTTCAATATTTAAAATTTATTATTTTTTAATTGTTTGAAATTAATATTGACTTAAATTTGCATGTTAATCTGAGACCTTCAGAATATAAATCAATCAACTGAAAATGTTTCCTTCTTACTCTTTTTTTTTTACCTGTACAACCTCCCAATATTTAGACCTTTGTGTTACTCACAAGAGAAAATCTTGAACCTAAAATTGATGGCAGATTTTTTTCAAGAAAAACTGGACAAATAAGGAAGGTCATTGAAATGGAAAATGTTTGTACCTTGTAATTTTTATTATTATTCCACTTAAACTCTGGAATTGTTTGTTTGAAATGTTGAAATGACAGGTGGAAAGAAGAGTAAAACCCTTTCAGGAACTTTAGTTCCTTATTCCAGTGTCTATATACAGTCCAGTACACCTTTAATTCATTTTCATTTAATTTGGACTTTAAATATAATGCAATAAGGTGTATATCATACTCTTCAGAAAAAATATTTCTGTGTTTGTGATGTCTGCTGTATTTCTCTGGATAATTCTGTATCTTATTTCCTAGGGAAATAAAATTTCTGTGATCACTTCAACTGTTTCCCCCTCACCTCTAGGTACATTTTGAGTAATTTCAACCAGCTTCAGGGGAAAGTTTAAGTATATTCCTACAGATCGGTAACTGGACGGAGAAGAAATACATTTAATTTATGTCCCAGTGAGCAAAGGCAAAAGTGGGGGCTCAGCAGGGAGAAGGGGGCTCAGAAGGGAGCTTTAAGGGTCATCAAGTTGAACTCCCCTGCAGTGAGCAGGGGCATCTTTACCTAAATTGGATTGTGCACAGACTCACCAAGCCTGACTTAGAATGTTTTGAGGGATGGGGCTTCTACCATCTCTCTGGGCAACCTGGACTGCTGTTTGACCACCATTACTATAAAAAATGTGTTCCTTTTATCTATTTGAAGACTTCTGTCTTTCAGCTTAAATCCATCACCCATTGTCTTGTCACAAGAGGCCCTACTAAAATAGACCGCTTTAGAGTACTGTAAGGCTGCAATGCAGTCTTCCTCAGACATTCCTCTCCTCCAGGATGAACAACCTCAATTCTCTAAGCCTTTCCTCACAGGACAGATGTTCCAGTCCTCGGATTGTTGTTGTGGCCCTCCTATATGTAATAGCTCAGCAAAATCATATTTGAGTTCCTTTGTCATATTTGCATGCATATGATTTGCCTCTCAAATCTCATTTACTGACACATTAAAACAGATTCTTTAATTCCTGTCTTTCAAAAAATGGTGTTATGTAAGTTCACCTGTAGTGAAAATGGACAGTTTGTTTAGCTTTCTCACTAGTACTTTCTTTTCATCCAGATAGTAACTCCGCATCATCAGTTCTACACAGTTCTGCTGATTGTAGCATGTTAAGAAAACAAATAGTTTATACCAGTTTTCAGATACTTAATAAATTGCTCTTTAACTGTGTGGGGGTTTGTTTTTTTCCTTTTAAACTTTGTTAGGGTGTTACCTCTAGTTTTCCAGAGTTTGTTTCGAATTTTTGTTTGTTTTTCTTCGTTGGATACAGCTTTCAGTATTTGAAGGTTGCTGTTTTAATTCAGCTATTTTTGTATCATGGAATTGTGTGTGTCATTGCTTTAACAGCCTATGGTGCTATCCTGTATTTACTGTGAATGTCTAATGCTATCTTTCTAGTCTTAATGTTAACATCAATTTTCTTTTATGTGTATCATATCCAAGTTTTCGATGTACTGTAATAATTCTGTAACTTTGATTTTAATTTTTCTTTTCATTGAAGATTTTTTTCTGGAGAATAAACTAAACATTAAGAAGGAAAGATTTACTTCCCCTACATGTGTATTTTGTCTAGTATTTGAAGAGGATAAAGTAAATATCATGATGATGAATAATTTTCACTGCACAGTTCAAGAGTTCACGTTTGGGAATTTTCAGTATTAATAGTGATGTTTAGTCCTGAAGAGCTTCTGATTGTATAGGTCCTCTGTGTTTATATCTGGAATTGTTTTATTTACAAAACTTTGGGTTTGCCTCTAAAAGGTATTGCATAAGGCTTGAGTGTTTTTTCAGGCAATTGTTTTACACACCCTATAGCAAAATCAGAAATTCCTTCCAGGATGAATTTTGTAAACATAGTTTACACTACTATTCACTCATGCAGATCCTAACTTTGTGTCTACTGGAGAGGCAAGAGTTTGCTGTGTCGTTACAGGTCTTGCTCCACTCTCCCAATGATGAGATAAAAGTCAGTCTTTATTTTTTTTTTCCCTGTTATTTTTTAATTTTTTGCTAATAGCAGGAGAGCTACCGACTCAAATGCTGCTTTTCCAGTTCTTTCTTTCTTGTCAACTGTTAAGGGGGTTTATAATAATAGCTCTGTGGCTCCCTATTTTGTTTCAAATTGTTGAGATTTGACATGGTTGCTTCAGGCAGTCAGCTGCTTTCATGCATTCTTTTCTGTCTTTAGTATCCATTTCACCCAAAGAGAGTGAAAACCCTTAAATTATACATAAAAAGGATCCCATCCCTACCTTTTCATTTCTGTTAAGAGGTGTGTTACCATGCTGAAGCAGTGCTTGCTTGTCATTTAGTGCCTGATTGCATATGACATTACTGTCACTTTTGTGACCTGAACCTTAGCCACCCATATTTGTCCTTTTGAGTGCTCCCACCTCAAGGGTTTGCACAAGGTAGCAGTATGGTTCCCCTTGTATGTGCTTTAAAAATGAAATTGCTTGATTTTCAGGAGAGAGTTTTATTGAGAACCAGAGAACCTGTTTCCAAAATAGAAGTGCGGTTCTTAAACTCTTAAACCTGTCAAGTTTAATTGCCTTTCAAGTGGCTGGCATTTGAATTTGATTGTAAATTATTAAGCAATAAGTTAAACAGCACAATGTGGTTGCCTGAGACTCACAGCTGTATTTTACTTAGTTTGAATATGCATATTGTTTGAAGGACCACTCTGATGACTCTCACCTGCCAACATATTCCTCTTTCTTGGGAAGCTTCTGATTTTAAGTGAACTCTCAAATTAATGCTACTGCTAGGTTCTACCTCTGACACTAAGTACAAGGTACTTTTCCCTACTTATTGATCCTAATAGCAGTTATATGGGATGGGATGGTTCTTAATCTTTGTACAAGGCTATACTACTTTACACTGTAATTCACATTGTCACCTAATTTTGTTTTGTGTCCATTGAATCTTCAGAGTCATTGATAGCTAAAACTAATTTGCAGTGATGCCTAAGGCTTGGATATTTCTGTTTGGTAGCTTCTTAAAGAAGGTTTGAATTTCAGAGTAGACTGATTAAGCATTATTGCTGCCGCGTGATTTGATTTGGCTTTTTGGTATCTGGTTCTGATATTTTCTCATGTGTATTGTATTATAATCACTCAAATCTTCTATAGATGCTTCATTTCACAAGAAAAGCTTATAAATAAGAATAACAATTTACAATACAGTTTCTTCTTTGTAGCTTTGTCAGTATCGTTTTCTGAGGTTGCCAGAAATGTGGTTGATTTTATTTATACTGAATTCTTTTAGGGAAATTTGTATTTGAATGGCAGTACCTCACAAATATAAGATTTTCTATGAGAGACGCCTGTCTGCCTTGCTTACAGAAGGGGCAGAGTGGTCTCTCTGAGTAGCTGATGTAAGGGTAAATTACTCTAGTTGCCAACTGACTTGGGTCTGTAGACAAACCAGCTACCACAGCAAATGGGTCTGCTCCCTGACACTGAGCAAAGATTAAAATTTTTACTTGTAGATGTGTTTCTTATAAAGGTAATACCAAGATAAATGGAAATAATAAAACTATTTAATGTGAATGCTCAAAGAAACAAAAAAACGACCTGCAAGAGTAAGAATATATATACAGGTAATAAGAAAAAGATGGGACTTAATATTCTACAGATTGTAATTGACATGGAACTTCTGTTTGGGATATATCCTCAGGTCTGATTTTAGTAAAAAAAAAAAATAGAGAAAGAAAAAAAAAGGATTCAGTTACTAATAAAATTACTGTTAGTAAAAGAACAAGATACTCTTATGATTGGAGTAGAGATAAATCATATCTATGTGAATCTATGTATATTTATTCATATGTATCTACATATAAATAAGAATTCTGATATATGTATAATAATTTTGTGGTGTGTTACTTGAAACTGTGCTATTCTTTTTTCTTCATATCTGAACAGCACCCGGCAATGCCATCTACTTCTTGATGTCTTCAATTCCACAGAGCATGAGTTGACCATCAGTGCTAGGAATAATGAAGATTTAATTCTACATGCTGGGGAATGTCAACGGTAAGTGCTTTCAGCATGAAAAGGGCAGGCTGTAGTTTTATTATTTATTTACACACAATGGATGATATTTGCAGCCCATTTTTCCTTTTTACACATTGTACATGTCAAAGAATGAAGTGTTTCACTATTTTAAGGTGTGCCGCTGAGTTCTAGCAATTTCTCAAGCAAATTTATTTTGGCTATGAGTCTAGTGGTACTGAAAATAACAAAATACAAAATAGTTGGTTCTGAGGTGTACAGATCATTTAATTTGTCTTTGTAGAATATTTTAAAATAATTTTCGTGTGCTTTGACTGCAGTTCTGATGTTAAAAAATAGCTCGTGATCCTTTTGCGGTTTTAACTAGTCTTGTCTTTATGAGGTTCCCCAGCTATTTCATCAGATTTTTGTAGGAAGAAAACTGCAGGGGAGAAATATAGAATTGGGGGAAAAGCAATCACAATCTCAGTGGAAAAAATGTTTTAAATTAAGTAGGCTGTTATGTGTATTGGTTCTTACAATCCTACTACGGTAATATTAAGGTCATTTTGCAGCTAACTGTAACAATTATATGCCATAATAGAGCTACCTAGGATTCCTCCTGCTGGCTGTACCCTAGGTTACCTAGTTTATCTCTTTCAAATGATCATTACATCTAGATGATACCATTTTCATCTTAAAACGATGAAATTGTGAAAAAGGAAATATTTCTGTTTGATCATAGGCTAGCTGCGTAGTTCTCTTCTCTGGCAGAGTTGTGTTGCAGTCTTAAATTATATAACTGATTAGCTTATTTAAAGAGCGATACTGTTTTGTCTTCAGATTTTAGCCTAAATATTAAACTCAGAGCAAAACCACATCAATAGTCTTAATGACTTAAAGTGCAACCACAAGAAAATACTTAAACAAGGTCTGAATTTTCTGGTTTACTTTATTAAGGAATGTCCAAAAACATCAGTAACATATAATGCTTGTACCTTTTATTTAGAAAGAAATGGGTTATTTTATTTTTTGAAAAGCAACCTAAATACTCACTAAGTGTTGATGTTCTTCTCTGTAGAGTTTTGTAATTTCTGTTGCTCCTTCATGTTGTTCAAATTGGTAAATGTGAACTTTTTCACTCTAAATTTTTGTGACAATACGTAGCAGTAATAATGCCGTAAGGTTATAGAATTAACTTTGTATCTTTGTGATTGAGGTACTTTTATTTTCCCATGGATTTAATAATTTAAGTTTAAATGTCCTTAAATTGTTACATTGTAACAGATACAAACTGTTTTGGTGTTCTGAAGTAACCATTTATCAAAGTGGATTGTGTATTTGTTTCATGTACTTAAACCTCTTAAGTATACTGGGTTTTATTCTTTAAAAAATTTTGTTATTTTTACTCTTGGTTAAAAATTGCATTGAGTTTTCTGTCAATTCTAAAGTAATTTATTATCCATTACTTGAATGATATCTGCTCTGTGTATGTACCACCTATGTTACTTGGAGTTCTCGCTTTTGTTCTGATGGATGTACTACAGAACTGGGTGGAATATATACTGAGCCTTAAAATTAACTTCCTCCTCCTAGCAAAGGGCTTTTGTTAATCTTACAAAAAGTTAGATATCGTCACCTTTCTTTGAGCAATGTTTCTTGATCTTCTGTATTGCAGGGCAGTCAGGAGTTTGAACCAAGCGTTTTCATTCGACATATACAGTGCTTTTCAACAAGGCCTACTCTTAGATTCCCTTCTATTTTTTTTTCTTTGAGTATCATTTTTTGTTTATATCTGAAAATATTTTAAAGGAGGCTCTTCAGTCAAGTCCAGGTTTTTTCTCTTTCCCTTTGCCTTCTTGATTCCATCCTCATTCTTAATGTTTTCCTCACCCTGTTTTATTGAAATCATAATTGCTTTTTCTAGCTTTGATCACTCTTGCTTCCTTTTGTAATTTACTCTCCCTCCATTCATCATGATCATTTCCAAAGTTCCTGTACTGACAATGTGTAGATAGCAGGAAATTGTTTTCTTTATTCCTATTCCTATTGCTAGGGACTGTCTTCATATTCACTGCCTGCAGACCTACAAAGAAAGGTAATGCTTCATCCTGCTTATGCTTGCCTCTTTACTTCTCACTTTCTGTGCTTAGAAAGTAAAATAACTTGAAGGTCTCAGATGTGATGCTTTTCTTTTCTATTGTATGGGATTGTTGCTGTAGAGTATGTTTTACCCTTCTGTGCCTGATAAGAGGGAATTTGCAGGGGAAATTTTAATTACTTCTATGTACAAGATGAGGATGGAAGGCTCTGGATGCTATATTTATAAAAATCAAGCATGTATGGATAGTGCTTTAAATGATGATATATATCTGGCCATGGTGCTTGAAGTGGGGAGACTGGAGAAGAAATGCCAAAAATGTTTGGGATCGTTATGAGATAAGTACTGTCTCTGCCAAGTCTTTCTGAGTCCGTTCAGGGCAATCATAGAATCATAGAATCATAGAATGGTAAGGTTGGAAGGGACCTCAAGGATCATCTAGTTCCAACCCCCTGCCATAGGCAGGGACACCTCCCACTAGTACAGGTTACTCAAGGCCTCATCCAATCTGGCCTTGAACACATCCAGGGAGGGAGCATCCACAACCTCCCTGGGCAACCTGTTCCAGTGCCTCACCACCCTTACTGTAAAGAACTTCCTCCTAACATCTAGTCTAAATCTCCCCTCTGCCAGTTTAAGCCCATTGCCCCTTGTCCTGTCATTGCAGGACCTTGTAAATAATCCTTCCCCAGCCTTCCTGTAGGCCCCCTTCAGATACTGGAAGGCTACTATCAGGTCCCCTCGAAGCCTTCTCTTCTCCAGGCTGAAGAGCCCCAACTCCCTCAGCCTGTCCTCATAGGAGAGCTGCTCCAGCCCTCTGATCATCTTTGTGGCCCTCCTCTGGACCCGCTCCAACACTTCCATGTCCTTCCTGTGCTGAGGGTTCCAGAACTGCACACAGTACTCCAGGTGGGGTCTGACGAGAGCAGAGTAAAGGGGCAGAATCACCTCCCTTGCCCTGCTGGCCACGCTTCTCTTGATGCAGCCTAGGACTCGGTTGGCTGTCTGGGCTGCATGTGCACACTGCAGGCTCATGTTGAGCTTTTCATCAACCCAGACTCCAAGGTCCTTTTCCTCAGGGCTGCTCTCCAGCCATTCACCACCCAGCCTGTATTTGTGCTTGGGATTGTGCCTACCCAGGTGCAGGACCTTACACTTGGCCTTATTGAATTTCATCAGGTTGGCCTGGGCCCACCTCTCCAGCCTGTCCAGGTCCCTCTGGATGGCATCCCTGCCCTCTAGCAAGTCGACTGTGCCACACAGCTTGGTGTCATCTGCAAACTTGCTGAGGGTGCACTCCATTCCTCTGTCCATGTCACTGACAAAGATGTTAAACAACACTGGTCCCAGCACTGACCCCTGAGGGACACCACTTGTCACTGGTCTCCAGGTGGACATTGTGCCGTTGATCGCCACTCTCTGGGTTCGACCATCCAGCCAATTCCTTGGTGTTCACTGTGTGGTATCCATATTATTTGGTGTATTCCAGCCCCTTCTTGTTTTCTGACTTTATGTATAGTGGATCAAATGTGTAGAACACTAAACATCCTTTTTACTTTAAGGTCTGAATTAAAGTTTGCTTCAACTAACACTAGAGATAGGGAAATACTAGCTGTTACAGTAACAGTGCATGCAATATGAAGTAGTGATATTATACTATTAAGGAAAAGTGATAATCTTAAGACCATTAATATACTATCTAGAAAATATATGCCTTTTTGTGCAGTAACATTATTCTACTGACTAGTAATGATTATAGTTTTCACTTTCAGAAATTCTTAAGATTACCATTTACTGTAATTTTTAAGCCATTGATTTGGAATATTTAATGTGTGCATTGTAACTCTTCCTGGGTATGTATACAAGCAGTGATTCTGAAAAGTGGCACTCTTTTCCCTCACTTCTAGGGTAGAAGAACATGTGCTTTGCTACATGTTGGTGTTGAGTAAGAAATGATAAGTCAGGCTCAGTGATTAGTCACTGATTTTTCTGTCTTTCAACATTATATAGTCCACAGGCACACAAATGTCTGTGGAACACACAAATCCTGGAAAGGACCTTGAATATTTTACTTGTATCTGAAGATGTTATTCAGTGATCTTCATGCTCCTCTTTGTGGTTTCCATGTGACTTGAAATACTCCTTGTCTCATTTTGGGACAAGCAGTGGTAAGTTTTGTGTTGAGGTCTTTGATTGTCAAAAGATTGGAATAGGGAGGAGGAAAAAAAAAAAAAAAAGACTCATTTGTAAGAGAGAAGGGAAAAAAAGGACATTTGTCTTCCCCCTCCAGTTAGGTGATATGTTGAAGAAAAGAAAGGAGCAAAGGTTTTGAAGGGTCCTTCGTGGAACTCCTTAAAATAAATAGAGGGTTCATTACAAAGGTAGATTCAAAGTCAAATATTTTTTCATTGCTTTACATCTGCAAGAGTTTTAAAAAAATCTTTAATATACACAGTAGTATACATTGGACAGCTGATGTTCCAACAAAAAGTTGTGCATGGAAGTTCTGGCTGCAGTGAGTGATGCTGAGATGTTCACAACATCTTCATTAAATAAATATGTTTGATATACCACATTGTGGTGCCAAAAGGTTTTGTTACTCTTTATGGGTAAGTATATTTTGTGTGATGATAGGGAAAGAAGTTCTCTGATACATGCTATTGGAAAGTTCAGCCTTCAGGTATTTGTCTTGACCAGCAGAACCTCCTGTCTGGAAAGCTGTTTCTTGAGGTAGTCGGCTGCACACTGTTGAAAAGACTTTACTGTGAACATGGAAATATTTTGAATCTAATCAACAGTAAAACTAAACTTGTTTATTGCAGTGATGTGGCATTCAACAAGTTGTTCTGAAGTGGAAGAATATAGGAGACAGGTCTTGGAGGGAACTGTATTATGTATGTTAACAAAAAAATGTTGCAAATAGCAGTGATTTTTAAGTATGGTAATTATTGTGTTTCTTACCTGATTATCAAAGTATTAAAATTAAATTTCATGACAACCCTCATTTATGCATAAATCATGTAATAATTTATGGTAATAGATGTTGTCTCATTATGTGCCCCAGTGTATCTCATTTTGTGCAGCATACCCTGCGTTGCCTTTACGTTTCTATTCTGTGCAGTGTGTCTGGCATTCAAGAATGGCAAACATCATCATCAGTGGGAGATTTATCATGGTTCTGAGTAGATCAGTCCTCTCATCTGTCCTTGCACAAGGTACAATAACAGCTAAGCTGTTAAAGTCTTCTTTGTGTATGACGCTTCACAGTTGGTGGCCATAGGTGTGCTACTTTTAGACATTTACAGCTTTCAAGACACTTTTGGCCTTCTAGTGAGGACCATAGGGACTAAAGCTTTAGATGCCCAAGATTAGGGCTGGAGTGAGGAGTTTAAGAAATGAAGAACAAACAGAACTTGGGTAGGAATAGGTTGGGAAAAAAAGGTTCAAATGGGTCTTGGAGGAACCCTGAAGGATCTTGTAATTCTGCAACCATCTTCCTTACTAGAAATTACATATTCTCCACTTGATGCTGGAATGAAATCTAAAATTGTTTGAGAACTGTGTTTCCTTTAAAATAAAAAGTAGCCCTGAGGTGTCTGGATAGGTATATCCCTGGTATAGGCTGTCCAAAATGAGGAAATGCTTTTTCATTCAAGTGGCAGGTGCTTTTGTACAAAAATTGCAAGTTCTGACAAGTACTGGTGATCCATGAAATAATACAATGGACTATAACGAGATAGAAATAACATGGTGTGAAAAATATGATGGAATTTTGGCCTTTCCAAATTTTTTTTTTCTTTTTTTTTTTTTTTTATTTCAGGCTGACTTGGGGTCGTTCAGTTTGGAGAAGGCTCCAAAGTGGCTATTGTGGCCTTTCAGTATCTGAAGGGGGGGGCCTACAAGAAAACTTGTGAGGGATTTTTTGGGATGTTGGATAGTGACAGGACAGGGGGAATGAATCCCAAGAGGGGAGATTTAGATTAGATGTTAGGACGAAAGTCTGCAAAGTCTGTGTTGTACTGCAATTTCTGCAGTATTAGTTAACAATTCATATACATATTGAGAACATGTGAAATGTCCCCTTCCAAAGAGTATAAGAATTAAAAAATCTGCTAATTTTTAAACCATAACTTCCCTTAGTAAATTTATCATCTGTATGTAAGTAAATCATGATTGGTGTTTCTCTTAGCTGCCAAGTAACTGCTTAATTTGTGCATTTGTTTATGACAAGGCATGTTGTCTATGAGGGATTAATGATTTTTTTTTCCCATACATTGCTGTTACAGTTTACGTTTTAAAGATTAAACTTCTATGACTCAGGCTTTGCAGGCTGATACTGAGAGAAAAAAAAATTTTGCAGCAATTTCCCCTGGATCTTCATGTAAATCAGTTGAAGGTTACCGAGATATCTCCCAAGTGAAATGAAAAAATATCAATGACTGTATCAAGTAAAACATGAAAATTACCCACTGTTTTCAGGATAATCACAACATGTCAGGGTTGGAAGGGACCCAAAGAGATCAAGTACACCCCTCTACCAGACCAGGACCATACAATCAGGCTTAGGTCACAGAGGAACATCCAGATGGGCCTTGAAGGTCTCCAAAGAAGGAAACTCCACAGTCTCTCTGGGGAGCCTGTTCCAGTGCTCTGTGACCCTTACAGTAAAGAAGTTCCCCCTTGTGTTGAGGTGAAACCTCCTGTGCGGCAGCTTACATCCATTGCTCCTTGTCCTATCACAGGTAGCAAGTGAGCAGAACCTGTCCCCCCCCTCCTGACACCCAGCCCTCAGGTATTTATAGACATTTATTAAATCCCCTCTCAGTCTTCTCTTTTCCAGACTAAAAAGCCCCAACTCCCTCAGTCTGTCCTTGTAAGGCATGTGCTCCAGTCCCTTAACCAACTGGGTCCTCTCCAGCAGATCCCTGTCCGTCTTAAACTGGGGAGCCCAAAACTGAATGCGGTACTCAAGATGAGGTCTCACCAGGACAGAGTAGAAGGGGAGGAGAACATTCCTTGTTCTGCTGGATACACGCTTCTTAATACATCCTAGAATGCCATTGGCCTTCTTGGCCACAGTGGCACATTGCTGTCCCATGGATAACTTGTTACCCACCAGCACTCCCAGGTCCCTCTCCGCAGGGCTGCTCTCCAGCAGATCACCTCCCAGTCTGTACTGGTGCAGTTTGTTATTCCTCCCCCAGGTGCAGGACTCTGCACTTGTCCTTGTTGAACCTCATTTGGTTCCTCTGTGCCCAGCTCTCCAGTCTGCCCAAGTCTCTCTGGATGGCTGCAGAACCTTCAACTGTATCAGCCAAGCCTCCCAGTTTGGTGTCATCAGCAAACTTACTGAGCAGACTCTGTCCCCTCATCAATGTCATTGATGAAGATGTTGAACAGCACCAGACCCAGCACTGATCCCTGGGGGACTCCTCTAGTTAAAACTCTCCAGCTGGACCTGGCACCATTGATCACCACTCTTTGAACTCTTATCTTGTAGCCAGTTCCTAATCTACCTCACTGTCTGCACTTCCATCCCACACTTCCTGAGCTTGCTCACTAGGATGTCACGGGAGACAGTGTCAAAGACTTTGCTAAGGTCGAGGTAGGCTACATCCGCTGGTCTCCCTCATCATTTTTATTTTGTCTTTATCTATGTTCTACCTTTAGGTCAGATCCATAATATCCAATTCTGATCACAGGGTGGTTGCATGTATGCTGCAAAAAAGTGATCTGACAATAGGACATAGAAAACAATAAGGTAGAGTTGTGACATTCAATTCTGATGACGCATGTATAAGAGGAGATCAAATCTTAGAAGATTCAGATAACTGATGGCAATAATGCAGATCTTGACTTTGTGTAGTAAAATTTAGGAGTTATTAATATATTCTATGAAGTTGGAGGTAGAGGACTCTTTTAAAGGTTAAGGGAGATGAGTACACCAAGAAAGATGTAGCTTTGAGGTGTGAGTATGACTAGAAATGAGGAGATTTTCAGGATTCATACATCATTTGATCAACAATTGCAGAGAAGTGCTACTGACTGCTTCTAGAACCCAGCTGCTTCTAAGGTGTCCTCAGTGGAATTGCATAAAGAATTGCCTGCAGTTGCCACACTTTCCAACACAAAGGCCTTTTCCAGCATTTTGTCCCTCTAACTGATGGTGGAAGAAAATGCTCTTTTAAGTTATACAGCAACAAATAGGTGAACAGACACCTGTTCCTCTATCAGTTCCTTCTCAAGAGCTATATCATCCTTTTGTTCTGAATGTGCAGTTATGGTGTATTTCTGTAGGCAGTGTACAAGAGAATCTCTTTCCTATGACTTGCATTTGAATTTAGCATTTCTCCTTCGGTCAAAACCATGCATATTTGGAACACAGATAAACTGCCCTTCTCTAGTTGCCGGTGCAGCGACTTTCCTTTTGAACAGGCTTTTCTCAAATCTGGTTGTATTAGATAGAATGTAACATAATGAAAATAGCATAAACTCTGTCCAGCTTCATTTGAAAGACTCTATGTAATGATTTTATTGTTTGGAGCATGCCGATTTGATGTTGCATGCCTTTGTGTAAGATTCTTCTTCCTACTTTTTTGCAAGTAGACCTAAGCAAATCACATATTTTCCTAGCTCACTGGATCTAGCCTGCATGACCTCTTTGAACACTGGCTTGATCTCAGGAGACCTGGTTAGCACTATTTCTCATATTTGGCATATGCAGCTGGGAAGACATCAACTTTATGAGTGTAGGCCAAGTTTGTCTTGGATGGGATTTATTAAGTTTAATAGGGTACAGCATAAACTTGGCTAGATAGGTTGGCCCTTGTACAAACTATCACACAGAGTATGAGTTTGCTACCCTTGTTTTAGATGATCTGTAAATCACTCAAAATACAAGATATTAATCTTCATTTTCTCCTTAAATCATAACTAGACTACAGGTTGTAGAAAGTGAAGGGTTCAAAAATGATCTCTTAAAAAAATTCAGAATGACTGATTTCAGAATTCAGATGTAGACATTTTTTTAAGCTTTTTTTTTTTTTTTTTAAACAGAAAAAGTACTTGGANGAAGGGTTCAAAAATGATCTCTTAAAAAAATTCAGAATGACTGATTTCAGAATTCAGATGTAGACATTTTTTTAAGCTTTTTTTTTTTTTTTTAAACAGAAAAAGTACTTGGAAAAATTATTTACTTACTGAAATTTTTGAATGCCAGGCCAAACCTTTAGAGATCTTAATGTCAAATGGTGAAGTTAATTGGATAGTTTCAGTCCATTTCCTGATTAACCATCATCTTTGTTTAGAAAGTGAAGGGTTGTAGAAAGTGAAGGGTTCAAAAATGATCTCTTAAAAGAATTCAGAATGACTGATTTCAGAATTCAGATGTAGACATTTTTTTAAGCTTTTTTTTTTTTTTTTAAACAGAAAAAGTACTTGGAAAAATTATTTACTTACTGAAATTTTTGAATGCCAGGCCAAACCTTTAGAGATCTTAATGTCAAATGGTGAAGTTAATTGGATAGTTTCAGTCCATTTCCTGATTAACCATCATCTTTGTTTTGGGGAAAGAACCTGCCTAACACATTTCAGGACATTTTTGATTTTGCTGCCAGTAAAAGAGTGAGCATTTGGGTAGTACAGCTCCAGGTCACACCTTGTTTGATCAATATGTAGAGATAAATAAATTGATTTAGCCTATAGGAAGATCTGTATTTAGGAGCACTTATGTTTTGGTGATGTGGTGACCGCATTAATGGGATGAAAGAAAATTGTCTTGAGTGGCTGCCAGTTACATCTGCTTTAATGGCCAAAGGATTTATTAACGTTACTCTCTGATGTTGCTCTGATTTGGCTTTTTGCCTGCTCTTTGGTGTTCTGTGAAAGATTATGATACAGCATAGATTTCTTGAAGTTGGAAATGAAAATACCCAATTCCTATTAATTTCTTTTAGATGATCAAAAGGATAATTAAAATAGCTAGTTTATGAGTCTTTCCTTCCAGGAGAACAGACGTTTAAAATTTGTACTCCATCAACTTGAATTTGTTCTTCTATTTTGACATCCATTTGCTTCTTCCTTCATTAAGAAGAAACAAGACCTCAAACAAGTGATCTAAAAAGATCACTGAAAGATATAATGTAAATGCTGTAGTATATAAAAACCCATGTTTTTATGACACTTTTATTTTACAGTTATAAAGGTGTCTCCAGAACTTGATTTGAAGTAGAGTCTTTGGTGGGGGGTGGGTGTGGGTGTGTGGGTGTTTTGGTTTGGGGTTTTTTTTTCCAATGGTGTTTTTTCTTTTTGTTCCTCTGATGCTGCTATCCTGGCTGGGATCACAGACAATAAGTTGAAACCTTCTTTGGAATAATACAGGAATTCATAGGGTCTAAATTTAAAAAAAAAAAAACAAAAAAAAACCCAACAAAAAGTATTCTGCTGAGTGTGAATGTAGTATATTATTTGCCCTATAGCGCATTGTCTTGGTGGGGAATGGGGTGATGTTAAGTCCATAACCGTTATCCTTCAACCTCTTTGTCTCTCCTCTCCAGCCTACTCTTTTGAAGGCTGGATCATCCCAAGGCAGAGCTTTCTCTACACAGGCTTGGTATGCTCTTAGTCCACAAAGCGTGTTTGCTTAGATTTGAAAAGTCATATTTATGCTCATTTGTTTTCTTACAGTTGACAGCTGTAATAAAAATGAAGAATTCTACTCTACTTTGGATGTTTAAAGAATAATAGACATATCTCAAACAACATTATTGGAGTTGTTTAGTTTTCTGACCCTCAGAAGGGCTGTTACTGGAAGGAGAGAAACTTTAAATCTGAATCCTGTAGTGCCTTGATTTCTATGTTGTGTGGTAGGTGTTTAAAATCTCCATATATACACTTTAAATTACTTCTTGTCGTATATGTGCTTTCAGGCTATGAAAAATCATGACATTATGGGAACATCCAGATTTAATGTATTCAATCATAAGTGACTACCCTCAGGAAAGATAATGACTTGTAATAAAAATAGAAGGTTAATTACAGGTTTATTCCAGTTTTTTTTGTGTACATCTGTATCAGATAAACCTGATGCATTGGGAAAGAGGAAAGAAGTTTGTATGTAGGGAAGATATAGGTTGTAAATCCACTGAAGTTCTATTAAGGAGCTAATGAGCTTCTGTGTAAGGAGGATCTAATTAATGCAATTGTTGACATATGACAGAGTTCCCCACCAAAGCCTGCTAGAAAATCCAAGCTGCTGTGGGATAAGAAAGGAAAGGTTACAGAGCAGTGAATCATCATTTGTAGGGATGTAGTCATTATTGGAGCCCTTGAGGGATCTGGGCTGGCCCTGAGTTGCTCAGCATCTCTGTAAACTGTGTGGGAAGAGAAGGGAGCTGGGGAGCACTAAGCTCTGGGGTCTGTTGAGGGGAGCTGACTACAAGAAATTACAGAAGGACAAGTGATAAACTGTCATGTGAACTTCAGTCTTAATAAATCCAAAGTGATTAACAGGGTGGAAAAAAACCCGCTGAACTTATAGTAGTGGGTGATGAGTTTAGAGCTCATAAACTTTTATGTATTAGGAACTGGATTCAAATTTTAACACATCTATGGAAGTGCTGCCCTCAGTTCAACAGTAGATGAACACAAAGCAAGCATCTTGGTGACCAGATGAATTGTGTCAGTGTGGTGTAGGATGCTTTAAGGTAATATTGGAAAACTATTTAGATTTAAAAGAGGTGCTAGGAAGAAAATATTTTAAAAAATAACCTAAAACAAGACAGGAACGTAGGTGCTGTTGATGCTGCAAGCATTAAAGGAAATAAAGGAAGCACATATTATAAACAGAGAGTGAATTATAAAACTATTTCAACTTTAATAGCTGAAGTGATTGGTAGTATCTTGCTTTATTTTCTTTTCAGTTATGGGATTAAAGGTTTTCTGTCTGGTATAAATACTGGTAAAGTTGTTAAATGGAAACTGTTTTATTGATGCTTATCTTCACAAATGAAATTATTTATTTCTTAGTGGAAGTTTTACTGTTGTCTGCAGATCTCTTTCTGACTCCTGATCTAAAGTTTCTGGATTATTCCAACACATGCAGTTAATGCAATATTTGTACTGCTGATTTTGAACGTTGAGGAGAGAAACCGATAATGGGTTGGAGTTTCGTTTATACCAGATTGTTAAAATGGAATAGAGACTTTCCTTACCAATAACAGATGCTCTTTTGGATTCTCCAAATACTCTTAAGATACTTCTCTGTTTCCCTTTTTTTTTATTGTCCTCGTCCTTTCAGTGTCTTCTTTGCCATGAATTGTGCTAATGCAAATCAGCTAGTCATAGGTCTGTCCTTTAACTGAGAGTGGCAAACAGTGTACAAGCAGAATCAGCAACCTTTAATATTTTTAAAATAAGCTTCAAGTGTTGTAGATTTTATGACCAATAAAAAAATATAATTGGATAAAAGCAAGTATATATTTGAGCTAGATATACTCAGTATAACAGAATAGTATGAGTTGTGTCGCTACATGCCTTTAATACAATTAAAGTAATTTTCTCTCTTTTTTGCTCTATAAGTCTCCAGAAACTAACCTCACTTTGAAAGTAATCTACTGATTCATTGCTTGCATGAGGAAATCTTTCTCACTAAAGTAGTTCTGCTATAACAGTTTATTAGGTCATCTGTACTTTCCTGAAATGTTTGGGTTTTTTTCTTTTCTTTTCTTTCTTTTTTTTTTCCCCCAGTTCAAACTGAAATATGTCAACTCTGCAAAAGACATGGCAAAATACAAATTCTGTTAAGTTACTGTGATATGTGTGGTAAAATCCCAGTTATGGATGATATATCTCAGCTAAAACATCTCCCTTTGACAAATGAGGACCTAACATGCTAATTATACACACTGATCACCAAAGTTTCCTTGCAGCGTTACTGCATCAGAGAATCTTTGTTCTCAGCCCTTTTATATTGAAATGGTGTTAATGAGTCGTGCATCTCCTGATGAGTTGGCAGAACTTCTGCAGCTTCAAGGAGATCTAACACCTGCTAATACCAGTGCAGAAGCTTGGCTGCTAAATTGCCGAGACCACATTTAATCTATCTAAATCACAAAGCTAGCATTGCTCTGTTTTTTTGCAGTGCGTTCTTCTTGAGTGCTTTGGGTTTAGGACATGTATGCTTTAAAGAAATATTTTAGTATTTAATTTGCAGTGTTTAAAAGGAGAAAAGCTGTTAGTAAACAAACCTTTCCACCCACATGTGTAATTTGAAACGGTAGAATCGTAGAATAGCTTGAGTTGAAAGGGACCTTAAAGATGATCTAATCCAATCCTTCTGGCAGGGTCAGGAGACAGCTTCCACTAAACCAGGTTCCTTAAATTTCAATCCAACATGACTTCAAATACTGATGAGGCATCTGCATTTTCTCTGAGTACCTCTTGCAGTGTCTTACAACCTTTATTGTAATAAATTCTTCCTTGTGTCCAGTCTAAATCTACCCTTTTTCCATTTAGGACTGTTGCCTTTTGTCACTACAGGCCCTCCCCTCATCTTTCTTATAAGTTCCCTTTATGTATTGGAAGACTGCAATAAGGTCTTCTCTTTTTCAGGCTAATCAACCCTAGCATTCTCATGATGTCCTTATAGCAGAGGTGTTCCAACATTCTGACTGTTTTTGTCTCCTCCTCTGGACCCACTCAGATAGGTCCGTGTCTTTCCCATGCTGAACTCTGGAGCTGGACATAATACTTCAGATGGGGTATCAAGGCAACAGCACACATTTAATGATTTTTTTTTTTGAGTCCTGAAAAATACATTATATAGGGACTTTATGGGAACTGTGTCATTCTGTGTGTACAGCAATGAGTTAATGCAGGCTTGTCTTTAATGAGGGTGCTTCTGATGGGTGGCAGTCCAGATTTCAAATTGCCTATTTTACATGTGGACACTAGAAATGGAAGTGAAAAGGATTTTTAAAGAAACTATTCACACAAAGTATTTTTATATATGCATTTGGAAAAAGTACTGAATACATACCTCAGGTAATTTCCAACTGTTGAAGTGTGTTTTGTATACATAATGACTGCACCACTGCATCAGCAAATAAGAACATTTATATATTTTTTTTAATGAATATTTTTCTTAGTTTCAGAATGTCTGTTTTCACAGTACACTAAAACTGTCATTCTACCATAAGTCATAGAATCTTGTCTTGTGGCTATATCTTTTGGGGTACTTAGGTGAACTGTTACACCTTTTGCTACTTGGGTTTTTTGTATGAGTTATGAGCTAAATTAATTTTGCAGACTAGACAAGCCATGGGCAATGTCTGTGAATCTAACTTGTTCAATTTGAATAAAGCTTAGGCTGAACTCTTAACACTTCAGTCACTGAAGAAGTGGCAAGAGAATACAAAATTAGAGTAATACACACAGTAAAGCTACTTGTGTAGCAGTTTACTTTCCTGCTGCTCTTTGGGGGAAAAAAAAAAAAAAAGATAAAGAAGAAAACAGTGTCTTTAAATAGCCTGTCAGGCTGCTGCTGCATCTACTTCCTTGTCTGACAGATACTGCATTTCTCATTAATAGTACCTTGCAATTGCCTGTGGTTGCCATAGGAACTATCTCTGAACCGTATACCTTAAATTTATCCTGACAAAAGTTATTGTGGTGATTCCTACTAATTAGCTTTTTTTTTCCTGCTGCTATTTTTAACTCATCCCATCCTCCTCTATTTAAGTTACAGATCCTAAATGGAATGAATTGGCAGAATAGTTGTGGGTGAGAAAATGTTTTATGGGGCAGGAGCAATGGACAGCTAAACACAGTGTTTTCTATCAGTGCTTGGTCAGAAAAATCTAAATCATAACTTTCAGTGGTAGCTAAAATGTTACATGCTTTGCCCTTCAAATGTTTTGATATGAAATAATATAGATGCTCTGGAAACACATTTTTGTCTCATGCAGGCTTCTGCTGTTGTTTATTACCACATATTAGTCATGATGTTTATTATCAGATATTACAACCAGCAGAGATACCAGGAAATAAACCATATCCTGAAGACCTGAAAAGCTAATTTGAAATAAGTCTCTTTCAAACAAGACCACACAATAAGAACAGTTTGCCTTGTGCTATATTAGCACTTGGCCAGGTGCTGTATTAGTGCGCATGCAGTTACCTGGCATCTGCTGGTACAGCAGGTTAAATTAAAAAGTTACTCATACATAGGCTGATGATATCACCATTTAATTTCCTGTAGATGTTTTAGAGGACTGTGCTACAACATTTCCAGTGGCTAAGAACTCTCCAATTTAATTGCTTGTTTGACTTCAGTTATATTTTCCGGGCTCAGTACTGAGATGGCAAAGCAATGACTTGATGAGCAGTGCCAGAGTATTCATTTCATGGCTACAGAGCATCAGAGAAGAACAGTTACAGAAGGAATAGGGGGCTGTTAAGCATGTTAACTTTTAATAGTGTGAAAGAAATGGTTTAATTCTGCTGAACAGCAAGAAATGTGATTACACTATGATAAAGTACAAAACATAACCATGAAGAAGATAACATAGGAGTAAATCAAACGATACTACTAGAAGAAGAGAAGGGGCAGAAGATTCTCAACTTTTCAGTAAGGTCAAAAATATAGATGCACATTCAACCTTCTGTTTTGCACTCACAATTTCTATGTGACAGAGATTCTCCAAAATTTGCAGTGAGCAGTCATTTGACCGTCTCTTTCTTTTGATACACAAGAAAAACTCTTAAAACTACACAGTCTTTAAACACTGTACTTTGTTGTTTTAGTATGTCAGTTCTGATGTAGATTGCCACTTAATTTTAGAGCACAGCAAACTCAAAAGATATAAAAAATGTTTATTCACAGTTTATTTCTGAAATGTTAGATCAGATGCATTCAGTTGCTTGGAATATACATTGACTAGAACTTTTTAGAATAGTTACGTTTTCTTTCCATGCTTCAACAGAAGTTTACAAAGTAAATTCATGCCTGGGAATGGAAATTTACCATGAAGCTAGAAAGATCTCTGTGAAGATTTGGGGAAAAAAAAAAAAAAGCAAAAGTAAGAATTGGAGATTTGGGAATTCTATACCTTCTCAAGGACTATGTGACTCTATGTTTCATTCAGTGTTACCTTTTTCTGATGTTTAACTTTGAGCAGGAGCTTCTATCAATATAAAAACAAAATGGAAAGCTCTGGAAGATTGTCGTTGACTTTCAGCATTTTTAATTCCCCTCCTTCGGCTTGAAGGATATGACGGAGGACAGCTCTATATTAAACAGGTAGACAGGATTTATATCTTGTTTACAGTAAATCTGCTTTCCATATAATTTAAAATGAAGATAACAGAGCTTTGTGGCATATGAAATTGGTATTTTGTCAGTGTTGAAGCCAGTTTAGTGTGCTTTTGTAGAAACCCCCTTCACTTTCCTTGTGTATTTGATACTGCAATTCCTAACACACTCTTGAGCTTTCTAGATTTTTCTGTGTTCTTGATATGTCCAAATAGGAACTGAATTCAGAACTGATATTTGCTCATTTTTTTTAAACTTCAGACATTTGGTATAATAGGTAGTGAACCAAAGTAACTAAGTCTGTCTCACTTTTTTTTTTTCATCTGTATGTGATTGGGGGCTGGGAGACAAAATGGTAGATGATTTTATGTCTGTAATTCAGCAGGAAAGTGACAGTCTCCCTTTCTGGATTTGGTGTAGTAGGTGCACTTCAGTGCTAAATTCATGGCCCTGGCACCAGCTAAACATGTACCAAGTCCCTGATTATGGATACCAAGAGGTAAAGCAAAAGTCATGCATGCAAGCAAAGCAAAGGAATTTATGAATCACTTTTTGTCAGCAGGCACGTGTTCAACCACTCCAAGAAAGCAGGGCTGCATAGCACATAACAGTTATTTGGGGAGATAAACACCATCACTTTTAACATCCCAGTCTTCCTTCTTCCCCCAGCTTTACATACTGATCCTGATGTCAAACAGTATGAAATACCCTTTGGTCAGCTGGGATCAACTGTTGCTTCTGTGTCCTTTGCCCGCATGTGTACTCCCAGCCTACTTGCTGGTGGGGTGGGGTGGGATGAGAAGCAGTAAAGACCTTGACTCTGTGAGCACTGCCCAGTGATAGCTAGAACATCTCTGAATTATCAAGACTGTTCAGTAAAAATCCAAAACACAACCCCATATAAGCTACTATGAAGAAAATTAACTCTATCCCTACCATAACTAGCACAATGTGCAAGAGGACCAAGAGGATAATTATTCTTATAATCTCTCCAGTTCTTGTCAGTAAAACTATCCCCTCTCATCTGCAGACTCCCCTCTGACATACACTGGAAGACTGGGCTTTGTCTATCTGGTTTGTGTTTATCTTCCTTCTTAAATTCTGTGTTCCTCAGCCTAAGTCTGAGTCATCGTTGAGACCTTGGTTTGCCAAAACCATAAAACATCTCTCTTGTCTGTGAAATAAAGGTTCAATTTTGCATAGTGTGCCAGAAGTGTGATTATATCTGACAGTTTCAATATTTTTATTTCACACTGTGCCCGGTTTTGAATTGCACCTGTCATGGTAAAGGAAGGGTTTGCACCTACATAGTGTTATGTCAATAAGACATGATGGGTTTTATTATGCTGCTCTGCAAATATGTTTGTCTCCTGCTTCTTATTTTGAGGGCAGAGAATCAGTTTCATTTTGGGGATGATTAAAAAAAAGAAAGAATAAGGAATTAAATGGTCATACATCAGATATGGCCTGATAATGGTGGAGAGTTGTATTATGATTGTCTACTTTTTTTTTTTCTTTCCCCTAGCTAGTGAAATCAAAGTGCAAGAATTAGAAAACAAAGTTAGATAAAGTAGATAAAGAGAAATACCCAGAGTACCTGAATTACTGCAGAGTATGTGGCCTGGCATTCTCTATTTTCTGCTTGCACACAACAGTAGTCACTAATTTGAAATAATTTGTTCTGAACATACTGATACAACCTTGAAAAATAGTTTTACTGTTTTGATAATTTGCTCCTTATTTCTATTATTTTAGCCTTTTACATTCAAGAACACTTACTATTTCATGATACAGTGTTTTCCCAATCAAAGTAATAAGGGGACTGGTCAAGGACTCAGTAGCCGGCAGTAAATACAAGACACTAATTAATTACTGTGACATTATATGTATTCTTTAAGCCTTTTCAAAACAACATAGATTCAAGTCTTTTGTTGTGAAGTGTCCTCCTGGTTTGTCATGGAGTGTTAATGAAGGCAGCCAGTGTTTGGGACTGTTGATCCAACAGGAGCTGCTGATGTTGGATGAGGAGTAGGGCTTCTTGGATAGGCTTGGTTGTCAAAGGAGATGAAGATATACTGGTTAACACACATTTCAAGCCCTAGTTTAAGGGCTGAGATGGGCAATAAACAGAAGGGGACACTGAAGGAAAATCTACTTTTATAACTGATTTTTGAAATGTTTCAAGTTGTGGAGAGTTAAATAGAAGAAAATTAATGGAAACAAGTGTAAGAGCTAAGAAATGCTTTATTTACAACTATTTAACATCATCTTGAAATGCATTGCTTACACAATGAAAGAACTACAGATAGTTACTTTGAAGAGACCTTGAATTTCACAAAGAATTCACAATGAAACCAGAATGAAGAGCACATACAGATCTGATGAGCTTTTAGTTGTCATTTACTGCAACTGTCAATGGTTTTGTGATAGCAGAGTCAGATATGTGCTTGGATCTCAAAAAAAAGAATATGAGAATAGGAAGCTTTGTGATTCAGGTGGAGGAGAACTATCTGCTAAGGAAGAGTTGGCAACCCAAGGCTTGTCCCTCTTGATGCAAATCTTGATGCAAGTGAATGGATACCACATACTGAACTTGTTATTTCATGTAACTGTTTTCATAAGCACTGCATGTTGGTCTGTTGCATGATGATGAGAAATATGGGAGAATATCAAAGACTATTTTCTTTTGTTCTGAATCTATCAAAGTCACCCTTGAAACCCATTTAGAAAGGTCCGTATGGCATCCCAAGCCTCTGTGATTCAGGAGACTTCTGGAAGATAAATGATACTGAGCCTAAAAGTGCTAACTTCTATGACCTTCTCAAATAAAAAGACTAGAACTTTTTACTGTTACAGCAAATTTTTCATCTAACTGAAGTTTGATGATGTGAGTTTCATTTGAGCTATCTTGGTGTATTATGGTTAGCTTTACTTATGACTGTCTGAACCAGCACATCCTCCTTTCATGGTATAACTTAGTACTTCAGGAAATTCTGTTTAGAACCCAGTTTTTTATATATTAAGTACTCCATAAATAAATCTTCTGATCAGAATGTTGCTGAATAAGTTCATAACCTTAAACACTGCAGTAATTAAAGCCATAGTAAGATGCAGTTCCACAATCATTGTGATGATTGAGCTTTGCTGTTATAACTCTCATTAGATTAAGTTCAGAGCTTGCTTTAAAAGTTGCTGGGTGATTCAGAACAGCATGCTTGTACAAATTGATATGTCTTCAATTTATCTGTATGTTTTTCCTTGGCTGCTAAGATGTTAGATTCTGCAGACTGTGTTCCTCAGAGGTACGTACTGGAGTGTACTCAGGTGTTGACCTGGATTATGTCTCATGTCTGCTTTGTATCACTTCTGGGTGCATTAAGTAGCCATGTGTAGAAATCAGCATTATAAAATTCCTTGGGGGGTGGGGTGAAAATTGTTGTGTCTTTGTTTCACTCTCCCTCCCACTTATTCCCCAGTTTAACCTCTTGTCCCTTCGCATGAGGCTACTCACTGCCTCAAATGAACAGATTCCTGAAGCAAAAGATTATCCTCTTTCTCTCTCCCCTCCCCCCCGCCCCCAATCCTTTGCTTCAGGTAACATTTTATGTAGTTGTTTGGAATAACTCATAGTTGGACATTTCCTTATGGAGAATTAATTTTCGTGAAATAAATTTAAACAAATGTACAAATGAATGTACAATAAAACATTCAGTTTTCGTGAGGGCAGAGATAATGAGCAGGAGATGATCCCAGAGGTTCCTGGGGGATTTCCTGGGGTTTCTTTTCCACTGTGTTAACATCTTTCCTGAGCTATGTCTTACCCAAGCAATCTTTAAACTATTTGAATGTATTAAAAAAAAACCAACAACCCAACTTTGCATAACTTCACCTGATAAATAAAAATACTCTCCTTTTAAAGATGGCATCAATATTTATTCCTGTAGAGCAATCTTCTAAATGTTTTCTGCTGTGTTTTTCAGTCCTTGTAATGTTTGGAAATATTTTATTTATTAGCAAATGAAAACTTTTCCCCATTTTCTAATTATTCATTAGTAAACATATCTGGAATCTGGAACTGTTAGAGGATAGACATTCTGTAATAAACTTCAGAGAGACTTCTTGCCCTTCCAGTCTTATTAAATAGCTTGAAGACAGAACTCATAATTTTATGAGTTACAATGGAGATTGCACAGCCTTTGAGCAACCTGTTCCAGCATTTGACCGCTCTTACAGTAAAAAAAGCTTCTGCTATGTCTAGATAGGATTTTCTGTGGTTTGATTATTGCTCATTGCCTCTTATCCTGTCACTAGTAATCACTAAGAACACTCTGGATCCATCTTCTCTACTCCTTGCATCTCCATTTATTCACATGTATAAGATTCCCTTGAACCTTCTCCGTATTGAACCATTCCAGCTCTCCTAGCCTCTCCCCTTATCATATGTGCTCTTATTCCTTAATCATCTTCATGACCCTGGGCTGGGCTTACTCCAGTACGTCCATGTCTCACTTTTATTGGGGAGTGGAGAATTGGACACTTGATGTCTCACCAGCACTGAACAAGGAGGAATGATCATTTCTTTTGTCCTGATGGCACTGTTCTACCAAATGCAGCCCAGGGTGCTGCTGGTCTTTGCTATAAGGATGCATTGCTGGCACATTGTCAAGTTCCGGAGAACAGAGATTAACAGCATCTCTGTCCAGAGGAGCAAGACTTGTTCTTTTAGATTTCTGTGATGTGAAATTAAGGTGCAAACAAGACCAGATATCACCAAAAAACTATTTATTAAGGTTCAACAAAACAGAGGGAGAGACGGAAGAGGGGAGAGAGGTAACAATGGAGAAAGGGAAGAGCAGGGAAGGAAAAGAATAGGGATTATATTACCATCAGCCGCAGATGGTGGGGGGAGTGAGAGATCTATGCCTGGCCCAGGGATGTTCTTCTGTGGAGTTGCTCTGCGGGAGTTGTCCCACAGTTTCTTCTGGTGGAGATGCACCCATGGAGGTACTGCAGTGGAGGTGCACACTTTTGCAGGCATTGCTTATGTCTTTTTAAACATTTTTTAAAGGCCGTTGTCCAGGTGCAACTCCCCAGAGAATCTTCCTGTGTATCATGTATTTGCAGGGGTCTGTCGGCAGCACCTTCCGCCCCCTCCCTGTGCCGCTTACCTGTCCATACTCCAAATACACATAAACCTTTTCTCTTCGAAGTATCTGGTGTGAGGTATCACATCCTGGGCATTCAAGCCAGGCTGGAGTCCTGGAATTCCATAAAGACACTCTGTCTCTATTGATTAGCATTCCTGAGCTCTTGGGCAGATACCTGGGCCAAGTCCCGTAAATCCATAAAGGTACTGTTTGCATCCCTGAGCTTTCCCAGGAATCTGGGCCATCTTTAGCAAAGGCAATCTTTATCTTTGTTGATTTGAACGAGGGAAAGAGGATCAACCTCTCACACACATGTACAACTTGTTCTCCAAGGCCTTTTCAGCAAAGTTGGTTTCCAGGCTGTCAGCCTGCTGGGGCAGGAATTTTCATGACGTATTTCTTATTGCAGCTGGAAGCTGGACTCAGTGACCCTGAATAATCATTCCAGCTATGCATTTTAAATAGACTGAAAAGAAGACTAGTGACTAGTTTAACTTCAACCTGTAGCTGAAGTATTTTCTGTTTTGATGTAGAATGCAGTGGAGCCACAGAAACCTGTGTTTTTGTGTCTTAGCGTGTGTTGATGCCAAAGGTCTTTACTTCAAAATGCTACTGTACATTGAAGAGGAATACAAGCTGTGCATATTTGCCGTGTAATTTCCTTCTATTTGTTGTCTTATCTTTATTTTCAATAAAAACTTAATCAGCTGTTGATTTGGGATGTCAGCTCAAACCTCATTCCTTTTGTTTCACTTAATCTTTTTCAGTGGTAGGACTTCAATACATAACTTATTGTTTCAATCCATTAGGATAAATTATAGGTATGATTTAAAGAGACTTTCATTAGAATGTGACTGAGCATCTCCTTATCACAAATGCAATGGTAGACCACTTCAGAACTATTTTCAGAAGTTTCCAATATTCGGTTTAGAAGAACATCTTGACTTGCAGGAAGCACAGGATAATTTTGTTTCCCTATAAGCAATTAATCTGTAGTTGGCTGGTATTCTAAGGCTTACCTGTGGGATGTGGCAACTTATATTTTCTTCTTGGAGGCAGGATTGTCTTCTAATTTTGCTTTCTGGCCTGACTTCTGGGAGTGTTGCATTAACCTTACCTGATGTTTGGTGAATGTTCTACCAATAAAGAAAGAAAATGGAAATTTGACATCTTGTGGAAAATGTTGTTTTCTGAGTTTCCGTTAACAGTAAATGAACCCAGTATTCTACATTTATGTCTATTATGTAAGAAAAAAAAGGTTTATTTGAAAATGTGTTTGCTCTTTAAATATTTTATGATTTCCACACACATGAATATATGATATTTCTTACTTCTAATACAATGTCAGTTACTTTGCTAGAAACAACATCATATTCAATAAAAATAAATTACAGATTTTGATATGGCATTATTAAGTTGGCAATGCATACATTTTTGTCCTGAAATGTGCTAGAAGAATTTTGTTAACATACAAGAAAAAAGCTTGATTTATTTTGACATGCATTGGTGTTTGACCAGGTTATCCTGCTTCAAGGTTGTGACAGCCAAATTCACTTCATTTAATTTAATATATAGTTCTTAAGACATTTTGTAATTTCTCCCAGGAGATTATTCATTCAAACAGCTGAAAGGAAATTCTTAAAGAGAAGGAAAAAACTGGTTTAGTCTCAGTGGTTTGTTTTAACTCGTATTACCCAAACTTAAAAATCTTATCGGTAACATTGAAGCTGAAAATCAAATATAATTACTGAGGAAGGTATTTTTTTCTCTATGCATCTTTAGTTAAAACCATGAAAGATCCTCAGGACATGACAGTGGTGGATCTATTTTTAAGAGAGCATTGCTATTTAATGAAATGCTGAGCCCAGGGACTGCAGTCCAGGATAATCAGAGGCACTTACCACCTTTTGACAGGCTGCAGTATGCCTTTTGGCTTTGTTTCAGCCCATGACTTCTTATCGTGGTCATCAAATACTTTCTATGCCTATTTCTAGGGAAAACATTATAAAGTTTGAGAGATACATAGTGAGAAAAAAAAATGTAGCTAGAGGGAAAGGGAGAATGCTTGGAACATCAGTTTTGAAATATTTGGGCTCCTAAAATAAGACGTTCAAATTTCAAGAGGATTGATTTAGTCCTTCATCTTTTGTGAGTTAGATAAACATGACTTGGTGCAGAGTCATTGAAGTCCTTAAATACTTTAATCACTTCACTGATGTTTAGAGAACACTTACTGATGGTCTTGTTAGATTGTTTTTCAAGATCTACAGAGAGGAATTGTCTTGTGATGTGATATTTTACAAAAGTCTCAAGGAAGTCTGAACCCCTGTCATTTGTAATTATTTCCACTGAGAAGTATGATGTATGTTAAAATAATGGTTGTGCTGTGATCTGATTTAGTTTCTGTAATGGAGGGTATTAATGCAAGATGGTATTTTTTTCTAAATTAATGTTGTTTATTAATTTGGATATCCAGGACTTTATTACTGCCCACCCAGTAAATTTTTAATAATAATGAGGTTTTGTGCAACGTTTGTGAAAACATTATACAAAGGAATAACTGGATCTGGAACAAACAACCAGCAATAATATAACATCCAGCCCAGACAGCCAACCGAGTCCTAGGCTGCGTCAAGAGAAGCGTGGCCAGCAG
>VWZE01000022.1:338634-464551 GCA_013396675.1 Eubucco bourcierii
CTAGTGGGAGGTGTCCCTGCCTATGGCAGGGGGTTGGAACTAGATGATCCTTGAGGTCCCTTCCAACCTTACCATTCTATGATTCTAACATTAAACTCAGTTGAACCAGAAGTTCTTGGAGTCAGTATACTGCTTGCCCACTAGATGGACTCAAGAGGCTCCTTTCTGTTTAAGACAGAAGGTTAGGATTCAATTAGATTCAATTACACAGTTTACTAAAGAGGCTTTGAGTATTTACTCACAAAATACTATTTCCCAACTCCCGGGGTGAACTGCAACTTACAGACAGCACCCAAATGCTTACAGTGAGTTCTGTTGCTGTCGTGTCAGCCATTGAGACTTCTTATCTTCCCAGGCTCTTAGCAGGGGTGTTAGGAGAAAGCAGACAGTCTCTCACCTGGTCCTGGTTCCTCTTGGCTCCAGACTCAGCAGGGTGACTTGCAGAGGGGCAGAGGCAGGATGTCTTGCAGATGTGCAGTCTTGGCAGAAGACTGATAGGTGTCACACTGGCTAAACAAACCTATTGTGTGGAGGCATTTGGTGTCTATTCCTGGTAAATTCAAAGCAGTTTCCAGGCAGACAAACCCAGAGTATCAGTGTTTGTAACTGTGTAACAGGGATAGCTTATAGCTTAGCAGATATAATGCTGTAGAGCATGGCAGGATGCAATGAGGCCGTAGCACTGCCACAAGCAGAGAACATAAGGCAGAAGCAGTGGTGGCAGCAGCAAGCACTTTGTCTCTACCTACTCATCTCTTTTTATCAATGTAGCCTGAGTCTAGTGGGCCTTTGGACACAGATTAGTCAATCAGAATAGGAGTTAGCCAAGCTTAACCATATTAGATGAAGTCAGGGCTTACTTGTACCTTTTAGGACAGAACACAAGTGTATAAACATGTGTGGGTACCCTGTAAACAAGTTTGGACAGACATGGTGGCACCAGACCCATTTGTCTTCATTTCCTATGGTTGCTTCTCCCAACAACAGAAGGAAGAAGAGCAGAAAAATACATCTGGACAAACCAGGACATGTTTAAGCCTATTTTGGCCTGTGTAGGCTATCTGGAGTACTGTGTGCAGTTCTGGAGCCTCCAGCACAGGAAAGACATGGAACTGTTGGAGGAGGTCCAAAGGAGGGCCACGAAGATGCTCAGAGGGCTGGAGCAGCTCTCCTGTGAGGACAGGCTATAAGAGCTGGGGCTCTTCAGCCTGGAGAAGAGAAGGCTTTGAGGAGACCTTATAGTAGCCTTCCAGTATCTGAAGGGGGCCTGCAGGAAGGCTGGGGAGGGACTTTTGACAAGGTCTTGTAATGACAGGACAAGGGGCAGTAGGCTTAAACTTGCAGAGGGGAGACTTAGATGGGATGTTAGGAAGAAGTTCTTTCCAGTGAGGGTGGTGAGATGCTGGAACAGGTTGCCCAGGGAGATTGTGACTGCTCCCTCCCTGGAGGTGTTCAAGACCAGGTTGGACGAGACCTCGAGTGACTTGTACTAGTGGGAGGTGTCCCTGCCTATGGCAGGGAGTTGGAACTAGATGATCCTTGGGGTCCCTTCCAACCTTACCATTCTATGATTCTATGTTTGATAGATTCATAGAATGCTTTATATTGAAAGGGAACTTAAAGATCATCTGGTTACAACCCCCCTCCCATGGGCAGGAACACCTTCCACTAGATCAGGCTCCCCAAGACCTCATCCAACCTGGCCTTGAACACCTCCAAGGAGGGGGTCATCCATGATGTCCCCTGTTTCAGTGTCTCACCACCCTCACTGTAAAGAATTTCTTCCTAATATCCGGTCTAAATCCACCCTTCCTAATCTTCAGTCCATTCCCTTTTGTCCTTTCACTACAAGCCCTTGTAGAAAGTCCCTTCCTGGCTTTCTTGCAGGCTGCCTTCAGGCATTAGAAGGCTACTCTAAGGTCTCTTCAGAGCCTTCATTTCTTCAGGCTGAACAACCTGAAGTCTCACAGCCTGTCCCTATAGAGTAAATTCTTCAGTCCTGTGATCATCTTTGTGGCCCTCTTCTGGACCCTCTCAGTACCTCCATGTCCTTCGTATACTGGGGTACAGAACTGGATGCAGTACTCCAGGGGGGGTCCTCATGAGAACAGGGGGTAGAGGGGAAGAAACCACGTCCCTTATCTTGATGGTTATTCTTTTGATGCATCCCAGGCTATGTTTGGCCCTCTGGGCTGCAAGTGCACATTGTTGGTTCATGTTGAGTTTGCCATCAGCTGACACCCACGAGAAGTTCTTGAGACTGCTCTTGAGCCATTCTTCACCCACTCTGTATTTGTGCTTGTGATTGCCACAACACAGGTATAGAACCTTGCACTTGGCTTTGTTGGACTTTATGAGTTTGACTTGGACCGACCTCTCAAGCTCAGCCAAGTCCCACTGGGTGCCATCCCTCCCCTGCAGTGTGTCAACTGGACCACGGATGTCATCCACAAACTGGCTGAGAGTGCACTCAATGCCACCGTCCATATCGCTGATAAAAGTGCTGAACAGCACTGCTCTGTTGTGTTTAGTCATGTTCACAAGGCACACTAGACTACTTTGACTAGTTAAATATTGTGGTTTCTGCTTTGACACATCTCAAATACATTTATTTTTGTTCTACTTTTGTGTGTATCATAAGTAAAGAGTGGATGGGACATGACCAAAGTTTAATTTTGGTTAATACATTCAAATAAGTATGCTCTGACCACCAGTAGGGTGGTTCACTGATGAGAATTGTGTATTTGATGTTGCTTCCACATTTCAAACCATTTTACCTTGAATATAACTCAATGTAAGTTGTCACTGAAGAACTGTACAGAAATAACTGTGAACCAGTGGCAGCACCTCCACTTCTGTCAGTAGTATTTTCTAATTGGAAGTTCTTTGTAGAGGTTTATTTCTTTGTGTCTGCTGGTTTTGACCTTGCATGTAGGGAGCCTGGCTATTTTTAGACTGTTTATGAGCATATCAATGTGGCACTGACTTTTTCACATTTATAAAGCCAAGTTGCTTCTTTTAAACAGTGTTAAAGAGGCAGTGGTCATGGTTTGGTAGTTAAAGTTGATTTTTAAAAAATTTTTTTTTCAGTTAAAACCTGAGATTTATCCTTTTAAGCTCTGCACTGGCTTAATGATTCACTACAACTGTGTGTTTGCTGGGAAGTGATTTCTGACTGGCTTGGTCTGGTTGTGTGGATTTCTCCCTTAAAAAGACCAGGTGTAATTTGTACAATGTATCATCTTTATGCTATCTTTTCCTGATTTAATGGACTGGTATTCTTAGAAACAATGCAATTTCAGGCTAAACCCTGAAGCTCAGTGTACCTAAAATAGCCTGTAGACTATAGGTTGGTTTAACTTATAGTCTATAGCAATCAGTGATTTAGACCAGGTTGGAAAAAAAAATAAAAAAATTCTAACTAGCCCCACATTAATCACTGTATTTGCAATAAATTCTTTATTAAAACTTAGTGCAGAGGAAGACCAATGTATAAGATAGTAGTACAGGAACGGTTTCATCATGCAGTGACTTGCATTTCGTCTTTCTGAGTTTTTCCCCATGATGGAATTGTGAGAAACTTGACTTGGAAGCTCATCAAATAGCTTGCTGCTTCTGTGCATGTTATTTATCAAACTCTAGGATCTTCAGGTATTTTTCTGTTAATGAAAACTGGCAGTGGAAATAATGCTTTATAGCAACTACGTCTGTTCTCTGTAGTATTTTCTTTTTTGTTGTTTAAGTAAATAGAGTTGTTCTTCCTTTGATTTCTCTGTGTATGTTTTATAGCACTGGTGTGTGTTTCTAACTGCTTACCATGAAATCCTTAAACTTCTCTGTAGTACATCCTAAAGGAGACTTCACCTACCTGAGTCATTCTGAGCGTGATGTTGCAGGTGATTTTTTCGAGTTTCCTTGCTGTTCCTTTTAGAACATTGCCTTACTACAGACCTGTTAGGTCACAGTGTTCTTTAGTGACCCCCCCATGTGCACAGTTCCAAGGAAATCTCAGTCTTTCCCTGGAACTTCCACAGTATTAGAGTTTCCAACACTTCCCGAGGACATCTTGGAAAGTTTTTCTTGGTAATGCTATTACGTTCTATTGCCTTAGTAGAAGTATATCATCCATGTCTTTGAATTATTCCTATCCATACTGTGCTATTTACTACAAAGTTGTTACAGTCAATATGCTGAATGAAGACAAAGCCGTGTTATTGCTGTGTCACAGGTTGATGCAGAGGGCATATCCTGCAGTTTACACACCATTTTCTCAGAATGTAAGGGACAAAATACTCTACCAACAAGAAACCCTGTTGTGGAAGAGGTGGAGAAGAGGCTGGTACAGTTCCTTGTGCTTAATGACTGCCTCTAAGGCTTGAACTAACTTCACAAAAGCTGTTATTTTTTTCCTCTGTCTCGCTAATCAGGCTCCAGCAACGATCTTTATCTTTACAGGGGAATTGTCAATCTCCCTTATCTGCTTTGACTGGAGAACAATTTTTATGGTTCAAGTTAAATATGGAAACTGCTCTTGAAATATTCTATCACTTCATAAGAAAGCTGGTCTTTCCTTATCTTCTGAAGGCTTTGCCTTCACTATTTTTTTGTGTAAATAGAATCAAATTTTCATAGGTCAAGACCGCCATCAACACAAGGACGTGTAGTTTGGAATCTCTATAACTCTGTTTCATGGAGGCCTCTGCATCAGTAGATATGTACACTTCAAGTTAAATGGAGGGTTTTTTAAATGTACTTGAACAGGTACAAAGATTCCTAGAGATGATTGTGCAGCTATTTCCTTTACTAAAGTTAAATTGAACCATACTTTTTCTTTGATGGTGAGACTTGGTCAGTATCTGAAAAATAGTGGTGCCTTTTGTCTTCATCCTTTCCCTGTTATGGTTTTTCCCTGCTTAGGACACAAAACCTGTAATGCCTTGAAGATTTGGGTTCCTTTTATATCAGCAATTATCACATTGCAGGTCTTGATGGGTACAAATAGGACTGTGCAGTCAGGAGACTTGTGTACAATGAATCACAAAGCATTTTGATTTCTTGGAGTAATTTCTGGCTTTCGAATGAAAAACTGACATCCAAGGTAATCTCATTTACTTAATTTTCAACACTGATTATGTCTTGAATTCCATTTGTGGTGGACACCAACAAGATACTTGATTGCTGTGGGTGCTGTGATGGCCCAGATCACATAGATTTCTAGTTCACTGATTTGAGGTTCTGATTCAGTGCTTGTAACTAGTGATGGATGCTTTGCCTCAATTCCATCTCTTGCTGAAAATACATTAGGAAGAATGCACCAAAACTTCAAAACTAATTATAGTCATATTATCATGAGTAAGTTTTCCAATACCTGTCCCCAAAGTTCAGATCAGATGTCTATGGTCTGGAGAGTATCTCTTCATCTGAGTGACTCATAGAACTACAGCAAGTACAGGTACAAAATCTTTAAAGTTTGCAGGTTAAAAAATCATCCGAGTGCTTGCTTTATTTTTAGTTTGGTTTGGACAATGAGAAAAGCTGAAGATGGTGAGGGAAATATGCTGTTGGGTTTTGGGTAGTTTTCCAGCAGCATGGGAATGGATCAATGGCTTGAGTGAGATCTTAAATGAGGTGGTAAGGCCAAATAAGTAGCTTGGGTCACATAGGTGAGTGGAACCAATATATAAACACAAGTTCACCAGTACAGCTTAAAAGAACATTCAGATTTTGATGAATAACCTTCTTTTTCCATATTTTATAAATAATAAAACCTGTTTAACCACTGGAGTGGGAAAGTGCGATAAAGGGTTTTGTTATAGTCTAGACTACATATTCTCTACAGAAACCTTAACTGTATTCTACTTATTTGGCCAAATTCTGATCTTCCTTTACTCTTCCTACTCTTTTGGCACAGCAGAGACTTTGAAAAAGTTTATTATTGATAGTGACAATGGAAAAAAGATTATAATTTAATCTGAGTGTGGGGATTAAAAGAATGGAAGGGAGGAATTCAATGATAGATAAAAAAATACGATTTGGAGTTACTGACCCAATAAATGGTAGAATAGCTTTTTAGGATAAAAGTGCACATTAAAAAGGATAAATGTCCCTCAGGTTAGCTCAGTGTAAGCAGTGAGGATTTATGGTCAGGCTAAGTTTTACCTAAAAATGTGTCTGTATTTTTGTAATAAAAACTCGCATTCAGAAAAATAATAAATATTGTTTCTGCATTGAAATAAACATGTTGCAACAAAACACAAAATGTTTTTGTCCCTTCAGATTAGTAAACCTACATCTCCTAAAGCTGTCAAAATAAGTATTAGGAAGACTGATGACAGTAAAAAAATCACAAAACAATGATAATTTTCACCTTTAGAAAAGAAATGCATTATTAAACCTACTGAACCTTGGAAGAAATGGCAGTAAAGGAATGCAGCAACATCTGTAGGTTTAGTAAATATTTCATCATTATCAATTCCATGCAATTACAAATCTCCAGTCCTTTTTTTTTTTTTTTTTTTTTCTTATGTACATGATACGCATTATTGTTGTAAGTGTTTTATTTTTAGGTACTTGATCAGATCTTACTATTCCAGATCCTGACAGGAGTACAACAATTTAGTTGCATTTGCCCCCTTAATTCAGTTTCAATTTATTCCTAAGCATTACACTCTGTATCATGTATTACTTATTATTTACTGGAAGCAAAAACAAACTACATGTGTAAAAAGAAGTGAAAGGTGAAAATTAAGAAGTTCAGAAACCTTAATTTAAAGGTAGGAATGCATATATTGTGAACTGAGGTCCTGTTTTTCACTTGAATTTGGACTTAAGTCACTGAGATGTTTCTTAAAATACTTGTAGTCTTAAATAATAGATTGTGCTGTGTTCTGTAAATAATACTCTAACCTTATAAATGTATTTTATGTTACTCACGAGGAACCTTTTTCTCATCTTATCCTACAGCAACTCTGGTGTGCCCAACAGCATCAGGCACAGTAGATGCATCATACTTTACCAGTATTTCCTTTTTCCTCCTCCACGTATTGGTGGAAAGCTTATCTCGAGATGGTCGTCACTAGCAACTGTTTCTGATTTTCACTTATTTTCCTCTTAATATACAGTGACTTGAGTAGGACAAGATTTAATTAAGAGTCATGACCTCTTAATATGAAATAGAGAATTTCCTGAAAGCAAGTTATGAAGTGAGTGATGGTGAAACAGTGATAACAGGCAATAAATGCAGGCTTTAATTGTACAATTTAAATCTAGATGAGGAATATTATGCCAGTTATTGTTTGTTTCCCATGCTGCTCTTTGTGGGTTGAAGTAAAGTTCTGTTTTGTGTTCTCTCTTGTATGCTGATGTTAGATCTTCTTTTCTGGATAGACCTGGCCATGTGTGGTTTTGAAGGAGAACTTCTTTTATCTAACATCATCTGAGAGACTGTGCAGGCTGGACTTCTGTACAATGATACTTTCAGGCACACAGTGACACTAGACAGTTGGTTATGTCTGTACTATTTGTCCTGAAAACACACTCACCAAAACAAGCCCTGCTTTTTGTCTTTTGTATTGCCTCTTGCTATTCTCAGAGCTACATGCACCTACACAAACTCACTTATTTTGTCACCTCTTGTGCACAAGAACTGAGTTATACAAATAATTCAAATAACAATAAAACCCTTTCTATTTTCAAAATAAACTATTTATTCTGTTATTTTTTGTGAGACAATTCAACTCCTGTGATGTTTTTTTCCCTCCTGGATTTTCATACTGTTCAGTTGAGAGAGCAAGTCACTTTATTTCCGTTCCAAGTCTTCCACTGTAGTTTGTGTACATGTATGAAATAAACAATAAGCTGGTATTTCCAGTAATGATAATTTTTCAACCAGGATTTTTAAGCCTGCTGTGTACATTTATTCCAATAGGATAGAAACTTTTTTAGAGACAAAAGGTCACAGATTTGCTATTGAAAAGGTGTTGTCTAAAGAAATATAACATAAAAAGAGCTAGATTAAAAATGAATTACTGGAAATACTTGAAGGAAAATACTGCTTTGGCTTGAAGTACACAAATTCTCCCAGGCTTGTGAAACTGTTTTCTTCCTTATGTGCTGAACAATTGCAGAATTAATTTAGTTGCAAAAGTCAGTTTGTACTTAAAGCTGTTAATCCCTATTCAGTATTTTTAGCTAGATGAACAGTTACTGGTTTAGCTAAATCCTATTGTATTCTCAGAATGGAGAGAAGATGCCTTGGTTGTTGACTGGTTTAGACAATTTTCATAAAGGAAAAGTGTAGAAAAACATTTCAGGGAGAGGTAAGTGTTGCTTCTCTGGAATTGGTAGCCCAGGAGAGTCCCTTGTTATCTGCCCTTTGGAGTATGTTTTCATCCCAGCCTGCATTCTTGTTCCAGAACTAAGTGCTGGACCATAGCACCTGTGTAGTGGCACAAGGACATGGCTCCAAGCAGTCATGGTGTCTGCAATGAGCAATAGTTTGCATCAATGCCGAGAATGGATAGAGATGAAGAGCCTGAAAATTTGTAAATGAGAATAGTTTGCATTGCATTTTTCCTCTTCCTGTGCCCTGCATTATTCTTCTTGATGTTTGTGACTATAAGCCAGAATTATCCCTGCTTATTGCCATTCACATTACAGTTGGCAATTAAGGTGGTGATTTGAGTTAGTGATTTCCTATGTTCTATGATAGTATTTGGATTTATGAAGGAGAACAGTCTGACTGAAAAAAACGTGTGTAGCTACTTGTTTGAAGGATTTTGCAGGTGAAAAAAACCCTACTCTTCTGTGAGTTCATACTCAATTATGCATCATTAGACTCGGTATATTTAGGAAGAAATGTTGCAATTTAGCCCGTTTCCTACCACCTGGAAGTAACTTGATTTACAATTAAGAAAACTACTCTTTTTAGTAATATTAAAACTCTAGTGTACTATTTTAGTGACATGTCACACAATGTGCCATGTACTGATTAGAGTCAAGTTTTGTCCTTTTTGGGAAATAAATCTAATGTAGTCTAGTCAAAGAATTTCATTTAATTACATGTGTAATACAACTTTCTGTCTTTTACTTAATTGGTCTCGCCTACGTTGTTTCTGCCTATTAGATGATAATTTAGCAATTTCCAATTTATATATCCCTGAGGGAGGCTCAGTGGAAATAAATGGGAGTTAAAAATCTCTGCAGCTTTATTCCTCCATTTACTACTTGGTAGTGTTTCTTTTTTGCTTGTATGGGTGAAATGTAAAATAATAAAGAATTAAAAAAGGAAATCTTTATACAAGAGAGCCTAATTTCAGAACAAAGGAGATCTTGTAATCTTTGCTTACTATAGCTACAGTATTATTTACTTAATATAGGATGTATGAACCCTATTTTAACAATACATGTTTCCAGTTTTAATAATCCATTTATACCTGTATAATTGAATAAACCAGAGAAAATTAGCACATTCTAGGCTGTGGATTCTAGGAAGGTTTATAAAAATACTATCTAGCTGTGGGGTACAATTTGTCTAATAGTAGTAACTGTCATTTTGGGATAAGCTGCTTCTGGGATTTTCTGTGTTAACTTGGTCTCTATAAATAGAAATTTCCCCCCCCACCCCAAACTGTCAATTTGGTTTAACACTGTGTTTATGAATCTTAGGCCCAAGTATTTGTTTTGGGGTTTTGGCTTCCTTACAGGAACTGGGAACTAGGTGACACAGGATGGTTTACAGAACAAAATTTCGGTGATCTATCTACAAGTGAATTTCAAATCCCTTGATTTGAAATCTCTGGAAATTTCAGATCTCTGTAAATGAAAATCTATAATTTTTTTTTCTTCCCTCTGAACCTGGAGAAAAGACAGGTTTCAGTTACTCAGCCTAGACCTAGATGTGCCTACATATGTTTTTATTGTAGTCAGAAGAATCTAGTCATAGTGGAAACTATGAAAGAGATTGCAAGAGATTACTTTTTAGTTTGGTACATTTGAATTTTACCTTGCAGTTTACATTGTTGTTTCCCAAAGGAAGAATTGTCTTGAAGAAGTTTAGATAACATTATGCTGAACCATGTTTATCTATGAAGGAATACTATAAAGAAACAGAGATTCAGAGACTTTTGATATTTTTATTTGTTTTTTTTTTGAGTCCATAAAATTTAGAATTAGATGACTGAAAAGACTTTACAGATTTACAGGTTAAAAGGAAATGCTGAAAAAACCCACCACCTTCAATGATTTTGTATCTTAAAACACTACCAAAGCATCTATAAAATGCCAAGTTAATTTCTTGTTTGAAATATTTTTTTCTCAGTTTATGAAGCACTGAAAAGATGAATCTATAAATATGTATATTTAAAGTTAAGTACTTTGAAAGCATAATTTCAAGTACACATTAGTGAAATACAAAAAATTAGTACAACTCATTTAATCCTGGTAGGATAGTCCTCATATTAAGAAGAATATTTTCTCTTAACAATCAGGAAAACTTGAAAAAGCTTAATAGCACACAAAAAATATCTTCACTTGAACTTCTAACTGAAAGGGGATAACTGGGGTGGGTTGATTTAGAATGTTACTCATCTGGGTAAAGTGTGCTCAACATGAGAACATAGGGTGTTCTGCAATTCTATCAAAACCTAAATATTTTCATCTCAGACACCATTAGTTGACTACTTATAATGTAATATTTGTAATCTCCATTCCCTCCACTGTCTCCAAATGTAGTGAAGAAATCCATTCTCAATATGAAATTCCTGTAAATGAAAATTCTGAGAATTGTTGCCTTATTAGCGGCACACTAGCTTCATATTCTACAAAGTCATCTCAAATATGACTTTGCTCACAGGTGAAATTTTCCTTGTTAAAATTCAAACTATTATGTTCAAACAATTTCTGAACCATAGGAAGAAAGAGTAAAAACCCCTTTGATCTCATTTAGTTTTAATTGGATTTTTAATGTGCTTTAGTTCTTTGAAGATGGTTGTGTCATGACCTGGACATTCAACAGGCACCCAAACAGGGCTGCACAATCCATTGTATATAATATGTGGTTTCTGCCACTCTAATTTAACTGCTGTGGGCACATGCTCCAAAATGAGGAGTTTTCCATGTAATAACAAACTAAATAATGGATTTCTAGCTGTAGTGTTGAGATCTGAGGCTTTTGGCCATTTGGGTTCACTGCTCTTTTCACGTGGGAGCTCAAACTCACAGGTCACTGATGTAAGAGGGCAACTAAGCAGTTATTTGGTAAGATATGGGAAGTTTTGGCAAAAAAAAAAAAGAATTTTAAATCTATGCCTATTTTGTGGTGTAAGACAAATCACACAACTGATACAGCGCATTAATATGTGGGACAAAGTGTGCAGCAAAGGTAAGTCAGTGTAAACTCAATGAGAAACAAGTGAAGACGATCCCAGCACTCCATATTGCTGAAGCTGGATCCAGGGCTACCAAAGGCTGATTATATAGTTATCAGTAGAAGAAATGTCTTGGTTTATTTACCATTGTCTCTTGGGTGGAGGGGAAGTGCTTTGAGGGTATCGTATTAATATTTATAAAGGATCTCACCTGACAAAAAATGGTAACACCAATGTGGACTTTCAGACTGCTGTGAGAGAGTTTGGTTTTGGGATTTTTTTTTTTTTTTTTTTTTTCCCTGAACATGCTTCTAAACACATTTAGGTGTTACTGGTGGAGGAAGTATTAAATAAACTTCTCATGTATGCAGTACCTTTTGAGAAGAGAACTGTTTAGGTGAAAATTGTGCATATATATGTGTGTGCTATCAGTACAATTTTCATGAGCGCCAAGCAGTTGAGTGCTGTGGATCTTGTACACCTCCTCAGGTAAAGCTTACGCACCAGGAGATGAGTTTTAGGGAGCCTGATGAAATCTTATGGCGCCTTATCTCATGTTTGTGAGTGTTATTTCTGGTGCTAGTTACTAAATAACCTCTGCAGGTCAAAATTCATGAACTGTGCTGCTGCAGTGCGAGATGTTTGATGTGATACCGGTGCTTTGATTTCTTAAACTGATTATGTCCTGACTGTCCTCCAACTTTGTGGGCTAGTTTCAGTATGATCTCACTCACAAAACCTGCTTCTGGGACTTGAGAGTCTATAATAAATTTTGTATAACTCCTTTATATACCAAAAGAATCAATGGCACTGCAATAAAACAAACATTTTAAAGTCTGGAGACTGGGCTGACTTTAATATAAGACTTCAAGGAGCTAAGCAAGTAGCTCCCTGAACAGCTACTGTCTTTTTAAGAAATCCTGAGAATGTGAAGATCCCTTCTATGATAGAAGTGTGCAGGTGGATAGAAGCATACATCTGGGAAGAGAATTGTTCAGGAAAACGGTGACTCAGAAGGGAGTTTAGTTATCACAGCAAATCATCCTGAGGTGAACCACTGCAGTGCTGTGGGAAATGGGCAAATGTTATCTTTGTGTAAAAAGAGACACAAGCAAGTAGATTTTAAATTAATGATTCACTATGAATATAAAGTCTAATTGAATCTTGATGTGGCCATCTGTAGGGAAATGTATACATTTGCACAATAAACATTCATGCATCCTGTCATTTTACTCCCCAAATGTATGAATCACATCCTTTGTTGAAAAGTTCAGGTAAAATTCTGCATAACTTCATTTCCTTTTGTGTAATCACAGAAATGGACTGGTTGGTTTATGAATGATTTCTCAGTTGTATAGGCTGCTCTGGTGTTTTGAGTACTTCCTTGAGTGTCTTGGTGTCTTGTGCGGATCCCATACAGACCTAAGGCCACTCCACTTGTGTGCCACAGGACCAGCAACAGACATCACAGGATACAGACCATGCTGTGACATGATCTTGTGGTGACTCTTGATTGTAGTGCTCTTTACCAGTGTCTTCAATTCCATTTTATGGTTTTCAGATTTGGAGTTAGGAATTAAAAAAAGCTAGATTCTCAGTATGCATGTTATAATATCATTTAAACAGAATATTTATGTAGCTAACTGTCTGTTAATGCTGTTCCCTTTTTGAAGTATTACATTATATGCAGTGCAGCTATTCTTTCCTAGTTTAACTTTTTATCATATAGAATGTTTTGGATCAGATAGGTGTAAGCTGTTGAGTTTTACAGACTTCAGCACTACAGTTTGACTTTTATCTCCTCTTCCAATTATTTTAAATAATTCACTTCTAAATGCAAATGTTTTAATTTAATTGACCTTTCTAAGATTAATGGAAAAATTTATCTTTCACTCTGCATAGTTCAGATATTAAAGCAATCCTTTTTCTTTATAAAGTCCATTTGAGGCCAGGAGAGATCATTACTTAGGGGTTGCATGACTAGTGCATTTTATTGTAGAGAGTGAAATACAGATGGCGCTTCAGTGCAATAGTGAAATAATTAGAAGTAAACACAAGGTATATGTTACTTTGCATTATTTTGCTTTCTCATTTTCATTTAGTGATACATATGTATTCATCTCAGATTTGATTCATAAGGTGGCTCTTTGCTTAGAAATGTTTATATACTGGGATATCACTAGTTCTTCTATCAGCTGCAGAACTTGTTTTTAGGGTGGAATTGTGTGTACCTGAAATACAGTGTTATAGAAACTTTACCGAGATAGCACAATAGAAGAATCAGATGAAGATTTTCTAAAAGCAAGATTGTCTTTGTGCATTTATGTTTTCTCTCCTGAAAGTGAGAACAAGAGTATCAGCTCACTTGTAGCTTTTCCTGACATTTAAAGTCATTGACTACACAGAAACTACTCATACACATAACTCTTTTGCATAAGTAGTAGTAATATGGTCTGACTCTGTGTCCCTGCTGTCTACTTTATATAAAGAAAGAAGGGTGAACAGGAAGCATAATATTGAATAAAGTCTCCAACTGCCTCCTTTCAGCTTCATTATGGAAACAGCTTGCAAACTCATCTGTGAATGATAGCATTTAAATAGCTAGTTAGCCATGAGGAAGAGGTTTTGGGCTCCAGTTATATTGTTCCTTCCTAAAGATAATTGAATAAGGACTATCTCTAGATTTTATTCTTCCAGCTTCAGCAGCAGTATTTTATTTACTTAATGAAAGATGAAATCTCATTATGTTAACCAGATTGCTGCTTTTCTTTTAATACCATGTCTGTTTTTAACCCTGTTTTATTTGGAGAGTGTCACATATTCAATTTCACTTTATAGATTCATCCTCTTCTAAGAGAGGAGGACATCAGAAGAGCTGAGATGCATCAATAGGGTATACTTGGGATCTATCCACAGTCCTACCAGGAACAAGGGCAGGAGTTTTGAGCACCACAGGCAAATACTTCCTTACTGATTTTTTCACCTATTAACTTTACCTCCTACTTGCCACCTGTGAAATTGTCAGTGTTGCTTAATTTCAACTGGCACTGCTTTTGTGAAGAGGGATATGCAAGGCACTTGCTCAGAAGTAAGTGGTTATGATGTCTTCTACAGGAAGAGTTTTCTTCTGAAGACAAAGTCCTTTCCGTCATACATTTTGTTATTGGGTGCAGAGTACTATTTCCAGTAAAGTTGAAACTCATTTTATGAGAAGTGGTGAAATCAGCTATATGACATCTTTGATAATTCTATGCTGTTACTTTAATAGGAGTTTAAATAACTGTTATTGAAATGCCTGCTGCACTATCAGAAGGTTTGTAATTTTTTTTTCCTTATAAGTCATCCTGACAGGTGATGCGAGATGACACCATACAGACATATCATCAGCATTGCCAATGAACTGACCTTTTCCTCTTCATTCACTTAATTTGTAATTGAATAATTTGCATCCCTGTAATGATGCTTGGTTGTCTGAGTAGCTCTCACAATGGCTTGGGCTCATTTCATGACAAAACCCAGTAGTTTAAAAGCACGATTGTTTCATTATTCATGAAAACTGTTGTTACTTTATCCCTCCTCCTGTACAAGCAAGGTTAGCTAGAGAGAAAGAAAACCTATTTTGCATTTCCAGGATCGGCTATTAAATATTTTTACATAATGCAGGCTTTTTTATACAAATATCTAATGATTTATTTAAAACTCTCCTTGTAGGAAATTTGGATAGCTACCCATGAGGCAAAGAAAGTTATAATGAAATTCTAGTCCCTTTTCCTGAAGCAAACATATGTTTGAACTTCCATATTTTATGATCTTTTATGTTTCCCCTGATACGTAATCATTGTGAAGGGCATGGTACCATGTATACAGTTACCCTTACATAATGTGGACCATTGCTATCCTAATCCTTTGTGATAAACCAATGTCTGTGTCAGCGTGCATTGTCCTTTGGTATAGACTCTATAGGTTCTTGTATATCATGGCAAACAAGAACAAATTTGGGAAGAAAAGAACTGTAGAAAACAAGAAACATAGGTATGGTAAAACACCCCAGCTTGCTGTGGGACAGAAAGGCAAGTTAATTTACCATGCTTTGAGACCAGGGTCATTTTCAGTCAACAGGTTTTTGTGTTAAATGAAGATCCGTGAAGCTGACCTGCAAAAGGGATGAAGAAGGGAGTCTTACAAAGATAAGATGGCCTTGTTTTGGCTAAAACTGGTGAAGGAGTCTCAAAATACCATAAAGATCCAACATCAAAGCAGGTTCTGAGGGCCAGGGTGCCTGACTGCTTACCTTTGCTTAATTAACTGGAATTTTGCTATTGGAGTTGACACCTCTCAATATATTATTGAGTAAAATTAAGTACATGCTAGACATACATGATTGTGTTATGCAAAGTTTCTCTAAAAGCACGCTAAACATCACCCAGAAGGCAGGGACAACCTGCCTGCCCAAAAACACATGAGAGGGATGTCTCTGTGCACAGACTGTAGCACCATGGAGCATGGATGCTGCTAGCAGTGGTACCAGGATTGGAAAAGGAGGGTGAAGCATGTGCCAGCTCTAACTGTAACTGTAGGTTACTGGAATAACATACATGGAGAAATACTTTTAGAACTAAAATATATGTCAGTTTCATTATTTTGTTGCACAACATGGTAACAAAGTTGGGTGATTGTCAAGAGGTTGCCTTTCACTGCTTTCTCCTCTCAGGACACAGCACATCTGACCCTTGCAGATCACTTGAAATTGACCTTTTTTCTTTTCTAAACATTGTGATTGTAACCCAATGTCCAGCTTATCTGACTTTGGGAATTGTTTGTCCATTCATTAATACCCTACTGGTGAAATGTATATTTTGAGATAGCAGAAGTCTTTGTATTAGAAGTGAAGTGAAGAAGCCATGCTTGTGCAGGGGTACATTTTTAAGGATGAATGACTGATTTAGGTTAGACTATTTATTTTTTGTTTGGATTTTTATGTAAAGCCTTCCATTTTCCTGCACATTCCATAGACTCAGAAATGAATCCTGGAACAGCATTATTGATAAAAGAAAATGCAGAGACAAAACTCAATACAAATTTTTTTTTGCACAAGAAGTGGCAGAATACTGATGATAGAAGTCATATATATTTAAGAAAAAGATCTAGGGCTTAATTTCATCATGCTTTACTTTTGAGTGCATCTGTAGCCTTGATTTTTTTTTTTTTTAACAACTGTAGGCAGAAAGCAATAGATATATTTGTAATACTGTTTTGTGTGACATTTTTCTCGCTGTTTCTCTTAGACCGTTTTCTATCTGGCAAGTACGTAGTAAATCGAGGATAGTTTTGTGTCTTCTTATGTGGCATGAGGTGTCACTGTACTAAATACAATAAACACAACAAATAAAAACACAATTAAAACCTGGGAAAATTAGTAGACATTCTGTGTACTAGAGCTATATTTACTAAAACTTTTAATTCTTTAGAACTTAATACAAGTTATTTCAAATACTGTGAACTGTTGTTAAGAGTAATCTAGGCTGTATTTCTAAAGCTGGTGTGGATTTATTTTAGACTGTTGTGCAACAAAATACTCACATGCATACATAATTTAAAACAAGAAGATAAAACAATAAAAAGACCATCATCCATTAACAGAAGAATACTGTCTGAATCCCTTCAATTATATACTAAATATTGTAGGCAGGAATGTATTCTGTGGCACAATTAGATGAAAGTTTTTTTACAGGTCTGACATGATCTGAGAGATGGACTCTAAATATGTTTTACTGTTTAGAAACTAAGATAATTTGTTGTCAAAATGTGACTGTAAATAACTAACCATGGATGATCGGGTAGTGAGGTGGATTGGGAACTGGTTGAAGGAAAGAAACCAGAGAGTTGTGGTCAATGGGGTGGAATCTAGTTGGAGGCCTGTAGCTAGCAGGGTCTCACAGGGGTCACTTCTAGGCCCAGTTCTGCTCAATATGTTCATCAATGACCTGGATGAGGGCACAGAGTGCACTGTCTGCAAGTTTGCTGCTGACACCAAATTGGGAAGAGTGACTGATATACCAGAAGGCTGTGCTGCCATTCAGCCAGACTTAGACAGGCTGGAGGTTTGGGCAGGAAGAAATTTAATGAAATTCAACAAGGGCAAGTGTAGAGTCTTGGACCTGGGAATGAACAACCCCAGGCATCAGTATAGGTTGAGGACTGACCTGTTGGAAGGCATGGGAGGTGAAAAGGATCTGGAGGTGCTAGTTGGTGGGAGGTTGGCCATGAACCAGCAATGTGGTCTTGTGGCCAGGTGGGCCAATGCCATTCTGGGGTGAATAAAAAATTGTGGCTAGTAGGTCAAGAGAAGTTCTCCTGCCCTACTCTGTCCTGAGGAGGCCACATGTGGAGTACTGTGTCCAGTTCGTGCCCCACAGGGACATAGAACTGCTTGAGAGAGTCCAGTGCAGAGCCACAAAGATTACTAAGGGAATGGAACATCTCTATTGTGAGGAGAGACTGAGTGAGCTGGGGCTCTTTAGCTTGGAAGAGACTGAGAGGTGACTTCATCAATGTTTATAAATATGTAAAGGGTGAGTGCCAGGAGGATGGAACCAGGCTCTTCTCCATGATGCCTGATGACAGAACAAGGGGCAATGGGTGGAAGTTGAGGCATGGGAAGTTTCATGTAAACATGAGGGGGAATTTTTTTCCTGTGAGGGTGACAGAACACTGAAACAGGTTGCCGAAGGGGGTTGTGCAGTCTCCCTCTCTGGAGATATTCGGAACCCACCTGGACATACGTGTTCCTGTGTGATATGGTATAGGTGATCCTGCTCTGGCAAAGGGGGTTGGACAGGATGATCTTTCCAGGTCCCTTCCAGCCCCTGACATTCTGTGATTCTGTGATTATTTATGTGAGAATTTCAGCAGTACTGTGTATGTAATAAGAATCAACTACCGAGTTTGCGTCTGCTTGTTTGCCACAGAGTGATAAAATCATCTTGGAAACAAAAAAATGGTGTCACAGTGTTGCAGTTGTCTCTCTGTATTCCACACACAATGTCCATGCGAAATCCAGGAAACTCAACCTGCATTTGCAGAATTGAATCACACTTCAGTGCCAGTAAGAATTGATATTGTTAGTCACAGTTTCAAGCCTGACATTTTTTCACATCCGCTCTACAGACTTTATCTAGGTGTTGCTCATTACTTTATTTCTGCCTTTATTCCTGCTGTTACTGTTCTGTACTTGTAGCTCATTTTAGCTTTTTTATATGCCAATCACTTACTGGTCTTTGCATGCAAACGAGGAACTCCTGATGATCCCTTGCTGCAGGAAAAAAAATAGCCAAAACAAAAAGACCCCTTGCAGAGAAATAGATTGATTCCTGTGCCTACTTTGATTTTTAAATGGGAAGATCAGTAAAGATGCAGTCTGCAGAAGAGGTAGTTTATAGAAACAGTCATTGTGCCACCTTTGTTTCAGTGCTGTATGTGTACTTTTTAATGATGAAGATAAGTCTGGAAACATTAGCAGCTTCTCCTTGGATGTAATTTTTCTGCCCAGAGTGAAGCATGATGGACCTATTTGAATTAATCTTTCTACAGTAAACGTCATAAGTTTATTCCTTGCTTTGTAATTACCATTTATTTTCTCCCGGTTTCTTTTAGGGTCAAGTTTCTCTTAAATTAGAACTAATTACAGAAAATCTCTTTTGGTTTGGGAAGATTTCAAAGCCTTTTCTTGCTGACTTTTGTTACTAGCATTTTCCTCTTGGCACTATTTATAAAATATATTTCCCTTTTTTTTATGTAGAAATAGATAAAGGAATAATAGTAATCCTGTGTTTTTGTGAAATGCCCTTCTCATACCCCTTCTTAGACTGTAGTTGCATTTCATCATGAATAGTTTTCAAAGCTGTTGTTGCTTGGTCTCTTCTATTTTCCTTAAGAGCAAAGTCATCTCAAGAGCAATATATTTTAATTCTTCCCTAATTATTTTTCTATTTCAGACAATTCAGGAAATTAAGGCTGTTTTGGCAGCGCAGTATATTAAATCTGCTATAACCACATTTCATGTGATGTGAGCTGGCTTAAATTCCCTTTTATATTAGATTAGTGATTCTAGTTTAACATATAAGTATTTAGCATGCATTATAGCATAATATATTTAATTTAATTTGCTTTTATGCCTTACCATACATTTAATAAAGCAAGTGGTTAACTATTTACTACCAATGCATTGCACTGTGATATTGAAGTTAATATTGCCTGTAATGCATGAAGATACATTAAGCAAGTATTTTCTAAAATATTTAAGGAAGCATTTTCTCAAAGAAAATGACAAGGACTATATTTAGGTCCTAGTACTGTGGTTATTTGTCTTTCCTTCCTGAGTTTGTAAATGATGGTTCAGAAAGTTAACTCGTAAAACCAATGAAGTGCATGTGGCTTTCCCAGTGTGTTACTGTTCATTTTAGAAGACATTTTTATATGTAATATTTTGCTTCACCTGTACATAGATTGGGATTAATAAACTACTTTAAGTAGTTTGTTCGTCGGCATTTGGCTCAGTCTTGTTACCTGTGTTTTTTTGGTTTGTGTTGGGTTGGGTTTTTTAAAAATCTTAAGCTTACCCAGAGTTTTTAAATAACAAGAGTGAAGACAGATGAACTTCTAAAGAATCACAGTAAAGTCAACAAGTTGCAACTGCAAGATAGTTTTGTGTACCATTCACAAAGGCATTAAGATGTTGATTGATGGTTTGCAAATAATCTTGCCATCTTCCATAGACTTGGACTTCTGTTTTCAGTAGCATGAATCATATGGCTTATGTATAGTTAGGACATAAATATCTATCGTTAGTATGTGTACCTATATACCTGTATACCTATACACCTATATATCTATATCTATATCTATCTCCATATATCCATATTGTTAATGTATATATATATATATATAACAAGTAGAGACCAGGCACCACTGAGACAAAGGTACTAATATTGTAGTGGTTGGTTGCATTTTATACAGAAGTAATACCTGTAAAATGTTGAGAATATAATTCCTGCTTCCCCCCTTTTTTTCTTTTCTTTCTGCTACAGTATGGCTATCCAAGTGGACAAGTTCAATTTTGAGAGCTTCCCAGAATCCCCTGTTGATGGGACACAGTTTGCTAATGTGAAGCAGTTGGAAGAAGAAAGGCAACAAGCAAGAGGTCTGGAGATTAACAGCAAGCTGGATATTTGCTGGAAAATTATATCCTTTCAGAAATACCTGCTTAAAAATATATATAAATAGATACCCTGTGACGCATTTTATTTCATAATTCTACTCACTTTATAGAAGTGTTACTGAAAAGAAAATTAATTTGAACTATGCAACTTACCATAATTATAGACTGTTTTAAGGTTAATTGTTCTGTATATTATTTAGACAGTGCCTGAGTCTGTACCTGTAATGGCTTTTTCTGAGTCATTGAGCCTGCTATAAACCCTATGTGTTTTTTGCAACTTGTAGGGAACTGAAGAAGTATAGTTAGGATTGATGAATCTGGATTTTGAGAGCTTTCATATATTTGATTACATTTGAGTAAATCGGAATATATTAGAATAATCTCTTTTCAAATAATTTCAACCAGTTTAGTACTATATCTGATCTTGCCTGGTTGTATTAAGGCTTAGAAAGGAGTTGTGTGGTAGCTTAGTTATTCCAAACAGAAAATCCTTGTAATTATTGTTAATGCAGTAAAATATTGCTTAGGATTATCAATGCAAAATTGCATTCAGTGCTTGGTTTGTCCAAAGTATTGTTTTCCATTATTTTCAACAACCCCCTAGGCATGTTCCACAAGATCTATATTTTCAACTCAGATCATCTTCACATTCATGTCATAGTAGGTGGCAGGGAAGAGTGGCAATCAAATCATGATATATCTTAAGAAATGTCTTTTTATAATTTTAATTGTACTTTTATCTAGTGATTTGAATTGATTTTTCATTAGTAACTATTAAATTAGCTACACAAGATCAGTCAAAAGCAGGACTTGAGACATAAATGAGTTTCTCAGTGTCTGGTTCTGTCCAGGCTTCCTAAAGAACACTTCAGAAGTGTTTCCATGTATGCAAAAATGTCAATATTTAACCAGAACTCACTCAGAAGATTTCTATTATGGAAAGATGTAAATATACTTTGATAGTGTAGTTAAGTTCATGTGCCGGCCTTGAATGCATAGTTGTTAAGAGTTTTGTCAGAGTGTAGAAATACATCCTCATTAATTTCTGTTGCTGAGCAACACTGTTTACATCCATTTTGTGTTCTGTATTTAGACCCAATGTTGATACCAGGACCGTCATGGTTGACATGTAAGTCACTAGCTTAGAAAACCAATAGAACAGTGCGTGAATTCTGGCTGTAAAATTCACGGTAGGCATTAGTTCCTATGTTTTTAAGAATGTTATGGTCTCTTTATTCCTAGAATTAAGCTGTTCTAATGAAAGACACTAAACTGTGTGCATGATTAAAAAGTCTTGAAGAAAAGGACACATTCTTTTCCAGATTTCATGTCTCAGCTAAAGTCAGTCTTTGTAGCAACATTTAGATGTGAAGCAGTGGGAAAAAATATCTTTCCCTTCTGCTAAGTTTGAGAAACTTATTTTCTGAGGCATTTGTCCTGCTGCCAGAAAAATTTGACACTGGTTATCAGAGTTGATTTCAGACATACTAATGAACTGAGAAATGGATGGACAGCTTAGCAGTGTAAGCCTTGGTGTCCTTCAGAAGCCAGCCTAAATGCAGCCAACAGATAAAAAGGATTTGCAAAAGTAAAAAAGGAATATTTTTGTTTATATATCTTGTTTGAGAAGAATTTCTTTGCCCAAGTCTTTTGAATGGTAAGACCAAATAATCTTTTTGGTGCCTACCATTTGTGAAGTACTTTGAACTCTCCAACTAAGCTTTCTCTGCTAAGTATGTGCAGTAGAAGAAGAATGTTTATTTCAGGGAACATAGTTCAGACAATTTTAAGTGATCTTACATTGTTTACAAGGGAAGGGCTATGTAATTTAGCTTGCAGTTCCTGAAATCCTTACTGTATTGGTAGATACCATGTTTATGTGCTGTGATTCCATCACATAAACAAAGATTTCAGATTCCAAGACTATGGAATCCATTGACTGCAGTGAAAGGTTAGTGAAATGGAACTCCTGCGACGGCCAAAATCAGTTCACGAAGCATGAGGATTTCAAGTTGTAGCTTTATGTCTTGAGGAGAACCAGAAGTATTTTCCTGTATGGAAAATCCATTTTCCATGGCTTTATCCACTAAAATATGCAAGATTTCAAGTGATGAGATTTCCAGTGCTTCATTTTGAAGGTATTGTAAAATCTGATGTATTCACATACTTTTGGAGGTCCAAAGGCAAGAGATAAAGACCACACAGCATATTATTCAAGTCAAGCTAGAATTAAAATTATTAGGAAGATAGACTTTCTTATAAACAACCTTACTGCTGTGCCAGTTCTGTTCAGAAAAAATAAGGAATAATTTAATCTAGTGTATCTTTGAGATTACAGGTGTATTGAGATCATTTTAAGTTAATAGCATGCTGTCTTGCTTTTCAGCATCTCTTAGATGGAATCTGGTATCAGCTTCACAACTAGGTTTTATTTTTACACAAAGTTTGGACACATGTAGCACTGTGGCATTAAGGAGGCCAGTATTCTCAAATCGTGCTTCTCTTCAGGTTTTCTGAATCTTTTTACACACAATTTGTATTTTCTTCAGGGACCCTCTACTCATTCTAACTCATGGAACAAGGCATTGACACTAAGTGTCCTTTAAAGTAGCTAAAGTTCTGCCCCTGTTGCTGAGTGCTGTAAGATATCAATAAAAATATCGTCTTTTTACTTCTACTTCGTACCTGCTTCTTCAAAATCTTAAGAAACTTCATGTTTGCCTTTTAGAAGATGAAGAACAAGTCAAACTTCTCTTCATAATCTTTATGCACTCTGTGTTAGACCCATTATAGATTATTACTTCAAAGTATTCTTACTCTTCAGAGTATTGCATTCATTTGTGCCATCTGCATTGACTTAAATTCAAATATTTTCAGAATTTTTGTGCCAAAAGATGAAGTCGTCCGGGAAGAAGGCCAGCCTGGCTGAAGAGAGAGATCTGGTTGCAATTTAGGGAGAAAAGGAGTTTATGGTTGTCAGAAGGGGCAGGCTGCTCAAGAGTTGTTGTGAGGCTGTTCCGGGGAGAAAATTGGAAGGCTCAAAGCCCAATGGCAATAAATGACAATTTGGCTTCAGTGGTTAAAAGGAACAGGAAATGCGTCTACAAATACATTAACAACAAAAGTGTGATTAAATAGAATCTCTGTCCTTTGTTGCATGGGTGGGGGGGAACATATTGGTAAAGGATGACGAATAGGCTGAGGCAATAGCTTTTTTGCCTCTGTCTTTACTAGTCAGACCAACTGTTCGCTGGATACCCATCTCTACCTTGTAAAATGGGAGATAAGGATGTGAAGCAAAATGAAGCCCCCATAATCCAAGATGAGATGGATAGTGACCTGGTGCACCATGTAGATGTACACAAGTCTGTGAGGGCAGATAGCATACACCCAAAGGGACTGAGGGAGTTAACAGAAGTGTTCACCAAGGCACTTCCACCATTTACTGTGGTCCTGGGGAGGTCCCAGCTGACTAAAGATGGGCAAATGTGACAGCCATCTACAAGAAGGGCTGCAAGGAGAACCCAAGGAAGTGTAAACCTGTCTGTCTGACTGCAGTGCCTGGGGGAAGGTCACAGAGCAGGTCATCTTGAGTGTCATTATGCAGCATGTGTAGATCAGGCTCAGTCAGTAGGGGTTCATGAAGGCTGGGTCCTGATCGATGAACCTGATCTCCTTCTATAAGAAGGTGACCAACTTAGTGGATGAGAGAAAGGCTGTGGATGTTGACTACCTGGACTATAGTAAAGTGTTTGACACCACCTCCCACAGCATCACCCTGGAGAAACTGACAGCTTATGGCTTGGACAAGTGGACACTTTGCTAGATTAAGAACTGACTGGATGACCAAGCCCAAACAGTAATGGTGAAAGGAGTAAAAATCAGGCTGGCAACTAGTGGTATTCCCCAGGGCTCACTTTTGGGGCCAGTCTTGTTTAATATCTTTATCAATGCTCTGGATGAGGGGATTCAGTGCACCCTCAGTAAGTTTGCAGGTGACACCAAATTGGGGTGAACTATTCATCTACTTGAAGGTAGAAAGGCTCTGCAGAATGACCTGGACAGGCTGGATTGGTGGGCCAAGGTCAGTTGCATGAGGTTTAACAAGGCCAAATACCAGGTCCTGCATTACACAGGAGCCTGCCTTCAGAAACAGAGAGGTTCAGAAGAGCTGATGGACTTCCAGGGTCGATCTTCTGAAAGTCCAGGGGTTGCAGCAGTCAACAATATGCATCTCATTCCTCAAACAAGGCATATCACAAGGTGACTGTAACAAGCTGCAGCCAGGTAGATTGCAGTTAGATACTAGGAAAATTCCTTTCCACAGTGCAAGTGCTCAAGTAGTGGAACAAGCTGTCCAAAAGTGCTGTAAAATTACCTCTAAAGATACTGAAAAACTCTGGACAAAGTCTTGAACAACCTGATGGCAGTTTCAATATTTTCCATGCTTTGAGCACAGGATTGGTACTCCAAAATTGCCTTTCAATGTAAATTACTGTGTGATTTGTGCAGCCACATGGTGGGGTTGGTCAGAGAACGACTGTTGAGAGCTAAACTCCTCTTCTTCCCACTGTCTCCTGCTCTCCCAGGTTTGATTACAGCCAGAAAAAAAATTCTAATGTACTGTGAAAGAATTGCTATTTCAATGAAATGAGCCTATAACATTTTGGAGTAATTGTCTTGAAAATATTTGAAACCCAGCCCTAACAGCTTTTAAAATATGAGACTTCCAGTCTCACCTCAAATAGTATGTTCCATTTTTAGCTTTTCTAATACTTAGACACAGCATGAATTTCTGTGTTTTATATGAAGCCTGTTCCATTTTCAGTGTGTTCTTACATTTTTGAAGTTGAATTCTGTGTGCCACTTCCTCAAGTTTTTCTTTTATATATTTAGTTGCCAACCTTTTTTTGAAGCACATTTTTTTTCAGTCATACCATTGATGTTCTGCAGTGTTGCTGTATTTTTCTAAATTTGTGGGAAGCAATACTTTAGGTGAGGTTTGTCAAGCATAATACAGCACCTGCTGTATTTCAGCTATGGTGCTTACTCTGAGAACTTTAAAAAGTGTCCAATGTCTGATTTTTCTCGCATGTGTTGCGGGAAGAGCGACTGAATAATTTTTGTTGACTTCCATTTATAGATGGGTTGATTCCATCTGGAATAATACTTGGACCTTCTCCTCATTAAATTCCATGTAAAGTGATCTTCCCAAGTTCCATATATTTATTAGGTTTGTGAGCTCTGATGTGTTTTCCAATCACATACGTTTTATGGATATTTTTGTATTTCATCACCTAAGTAGGTAGTCAGAATTTCAAAATGTTTATGTATTAGACAGAACCTTGAGTCATCTCATTTGATATGCTGTCTGTGCTTGACAGCAAGCCACTGGTAACTGTTGTTGAAATTTTCTTTTTGTCTATTTAGCTTTTGATGACTTCATCTTGCTCGTAATTATGGCTCTTCAGTTATGAGAGTATTGGATGTCGTAGAACTTCTGTACATCGGTAGAGGTTTCTATAGAAATGCTTTAGTTGGATGCAGTTTTACATTTCCATGTAGCTTCTTAGTATCAACAGTTGTTTACAAAAGTAACTATTATTTTAAAACCTCAATAGCTGCTTGTAATTAGTTTTAATAATGACATCCCACAGTAATTATCAAGTCATATATAGTATGACTAAGTCTGCAGCTAAAAGCAGACTATGGACATTAAGCATGAAAATTTGTTTTTTATTAGTATATTTTTTATTTATGAATATTTACTGTTTTGTTTATGATAGTGTGCACATTTCCACCTGTATTTACTTGCAAAGGAACCGAGAAATATATTATTGTAAATGAATCTGTTTAAAAGGATGCAAAGAAAGAAAAGACAAGTAACTTGAAGGTAGAAAGCTTTTTTAAAATCTCTTGTATTTTTAAGCAGTAGGTTTTAGGTAACACACTGTGCTATAACTGTGGGTGCCTGTCTACAATCAAGATAGTATAAAAACCCTGGAGTTTTCCTTGGGGAAACAACTAGTTCATTTGACTGTCATTCAGGTTTTCAATGTGAAAATCTATGATCTGTTGCTAAAGAAAGGTGAAATAAAGGCGTCTCCTGTGAAAAATTAGTTTTTGGTTTTTATGGTTTTTTTAGACAGCATCTGGTGGTTCATTGTCTCTGAGGCCCCTTTTGAAACTCATTTGATTGTGCAAATGAAAATATCTTGTCAAATGTGAACAGTCGCACTGGAGTCTGAAACTCAGCTTTTTCAGGCCTGGCTGATGCATGTGTTGTTAATAAATGTTGAAAAAGGACCTGAGTCAGCAAAGACATTTAACAATCTGACTCCTGCAGAAGAGCAGGTCTGTAACCACAGCTGAGATTTCAGCAAAACATTTGGAGGTTTGGTTAAGTACATAAATTCTACGAGGTCAGATTTACCTGTGGTAGCATGTGCTTCTGTTTACATGTGCGTTTTTTTTTTCAGTGAATCTTAAATTCTGGATCTTACACTTTTATCTATTCTAAGGTTCAACTTTGAGCTAAGAATGAAAGAGCGTATTGGCAACCCCTGTTCCAGTTGCTTTGCTTTGATTAATTTCTACTGGCTTCTCTTAGAAAATAGGCAAATTCTTGAGTTAAGCTTTTTTCTCATTTTCCTCCGACATTTTATTACTGCATATTTGGCTTGCTTTTCATCTCTAACATGACAAATTTCCTAAATTGTTTGCATTTGCAGGCACCTTTCCAGCCATCCTTCCCCAAACCTGTAGTGTTACATGGGGTTGATGTGACCCAAGCGCAGGACTTGGCACTTGCCTTTGTTGAATCTCATACAATTAGCCCCAGCCCATTGACCCAGCTGCTCCAGGTCCCTTTGTAGATCCATGTGAATCCATGGGTCTGCTTTGATAGCATTTACTAGTGATAAAGTATGGAGAATCACCTGTTTTATAGTAATTTTATAATGTTGTCTGAGACATTAAGCTTTCTGTGGAGCTTTAAGCAGTAAAAAATGGTAATATTCCAGGCACCACTGTGAGCCAGCTGTAAGTAAATTACAGTTAAGTTAGCTTAATGTTACAGTTAATGGCAGCCACTCTGTTAAAAAACTTATTTTAAATACTGCCTTTTTATTAGTGTTTTCTCTCATAATCCTAACATTAAAGATGTGATAACAGAATTATTTATCTGCTGTTTCTATGAAGTAATCCAAATTATGTGTTCACTCTCCTACAGTTTAGTTTATGGAAATTATTCTGTTGTGCTAGTGTCCTGGGTCTTTCTTTTCAGCAGAGATGCTTTTGTGAGATGATACACTGGTGCCTTCAGTTTTCAAAGTAGGTGCTTTTCTTTAATGGCATTCACAGCTTTTAGACTGTTTTGAGTTTATGAGTTCTTCAACTGGAGTTCTTTCAGGAAAAAATAAACTATTTAAGCCTTTTTTTTCTTGTTTTTTCTTTCTTTTTTTTTGTCTTGTCATAATGAGAATACAAAACAAAAATAGAATTGCAAGTATGCTATATAATGTATTGATTTTCTCTATTGTCATCTTGAACTCTTAAGTCTCAGTCACTAATTGTTAGATCTCATTTTGATCTGAGATTTCAAGACTTTTAAATCTCTTGGAGAGCTTGCAAAATGGTGTCTTATGATAGAAATTAGTTACCTGCATTACTTGTTAATTTTCTGTTAAATTACACAGATGAGAACATTATCAGTCAGAAGATATGCCTGCTTCTGCTTTTCCCAGCAGTTCATTGCAGTGCTTCCCTGTCCTTAGAGTAAGAAAAACTTCCTAACTTTTTCTCCTTTCAGTCTGAGCTTGTTCCTGAGCTTATAGAGGAGTGAGTAGAAAGGGAAGCTTGCTTGCTGTGTCTGTGTGATTCTGGCATGGTGTTTGCCCTTGATAACAACACTGTCACTGGGTTGTTTAACATCCCTGTACCTCCACACAACTGGCACCTAGACAATATTCAAACCTATCCTAGTTACACTTTGTTCTGTTTTGCATTTCCTTAAGTGTTATCCTTTTGTTTTCAGATTGCTGTTAATTTGTCATTTTGAGTTCTGATCCTGCCTCACATAGTTACAGGTTCTGCATTTTACAGCTTTCAGGTTTTTTCCCCTTTGTTTGTCGCTTATGGTTCAGGTACATCTTTAACACTCAGTGGAATTATATTAACTGCTGTAGTTATTGTTAGCCAATTCATGTCTTAATAAACTAAACATGGCATTAACCTTTAATGACTCTTTAGCTTACAGTTTTGATTTGCAATAATGAAAATTGTACATACTACCTGCTCTTTTTCCTTAATTCCAATTTACCCTTCCTTGAAGCGTGAAGGGGAAGCAAGTGTGGAGGGTGTTCTTAATCAACTGGTCCTGGAGCATCTACAGTTGGCTCCTCTCCAGTGGGGTGAGTAGTATCAAAATCTATTTATGATCTTTTTAGAGGACATACTGACTTGTAATTTTTAGCAGCATGAGAATGGTAATGTTTTAATTTTGTAACAATCTATGATACTGGACAATTTGCTAGGAATTTTACTTTCTATTAGATATCTTATTTAGCTGAAGATAAATATTAAATTGATGCCTATTTTATTTTAAGCATCACTCTTCAACCATAGTAAGTATGAAACCTGAGTATGCAATTTTCCCTGTAATTTACAGTCCTAGTTGTGTGTAGGAGAGATGGCTGCTGCTTACATTTTCCCTTTGCTTGACTATGTGTTTTTAAAGTAATTTCCCTAAAATATTTTGATATGGAATTGTGATACTATTTGAGTTATTTTTCTTATCATGGTCTAGACATTTGAGTTACTGATGTTACAGGTAGAAAAAGTTGCTTCTCTGTGTAGTGGGGAAGAATATTTTCTCATAATTTCGCACTTAGAGTATTTCAGCAGCAAAATTCTGAATTAATTCAATTTTGAGTAATTGTAAAAATGTGTATTGTGTCTGAGGTTCTTGAGAAGGCTTGTTCAGGCTTTCAAATATGGGGTATTTTTTTCCCCAGCACATCTATATCAGTTAAAAGTTTCAGAAGTCCCCCGTTCATCAGAAAATTGTTTTCAAAACTTCAGCTTTTAAAGCAGATTTCATTCTGTACTTCCTATTTTAATCAGTTTGAGAGGACTAATTTTAAGGACAAATAGGCCGTCACTATTCTCTGTGCTAACTGTTAAAACTGAAACAATCCCAGACTCCAGTGTTTGTGTACCCTTTACATGCTTGGGTGTTTTTAAACCAAGTGGCCCATACTTAACTGTATGTTAAAACTTGTGTGCACTTTGGTTATAGAGGAGAGGGTTAAAACTGGTAATGGTTTAAAGTTGTGTGTTGTAAATAATGTGTCTAACATTAACCAAAGTCATCTGTGTCTGCAATCATACTTACCTGGCCTCTCTTCTTCAGAGGATTCAAGGGTTTAGTAGCACTTGCTTGCATGACTGGTTTCAGCTATGATTGCTCTGGTCCTAATCAGTAAAACAAGTGTTTAGTGTCAGATTCTTGGTGTGGGCTCAGACAGATCACTTGAGAGTCATCTCAGTTCTGCAGAGTGTCATTGACCTTAAACATGTTTCTAAACTGGGGTGTGTGTTTAAAATTTTTTCTTTACCACTTTTACATGGTAGATTGCCTTAAGGAAAAGTGGTGTGGGGTGTGGTTTGTTTCTTGGTTTTGGTTTTTTTTTCCCTCCCTTGGTTTTCTTCTTTTAATTTTAATTTTAGGCCAAATCCCAATTTTTTCTTATTAAAAGAAACTTTTAGAGTCATATGATTGTATCTGGTATTTCTGCTTAAATGGTGGTATCTATAGGTACTTTGGTGCACTAGCTGAAAATCACGAAGATTGCACTGTTGCACAATGCAATCTGATTCCCTGTAGAGCTGGTAATTTCTTAGACTGGTGTTTGTTTCTGTTGAAGAATCCCTCTTACTTTAGTTTTGTGTTGTCATGATTTGGGAGTTACCTGCCCCCACCCCAATGAATTCACCCAGACTAGACTCAGCTGGCTGGAAGTTAACTTGTATATAGATGTAAATGTTTTCCTTAAAAGTAATACAGAAACACAATACCCCTCCCAGAAATCAGAGTCACCAGGAGGGGCTCCCAAACACCCTTCCATCTTCTTTCCACACTCCTCTGTTATCCCAGAATCTGCCCTACATACAAGGTGAGTTGGAAGGATTGGCAAGGGGGATTAGAAGCAGAATGATTAGTTGGGTTATACAGATCCAAGCATAATTGCAGAAGCCCAGGGTGAAAAACGCAGACACCGATATACTCAGACAGACTGTCTTATCTGTGTTTGTGTCCTTGTTTTTATACATCTCAGCAAGCCCATGAGTGAAGTAGACATCACCATTGTTTTCTTTTAACAACCTATAATCTAATTTTTCTCATTAAAATATTCCATTTAGCTTCAAACCAGCACATGTATGAACACCACCCAAAACTCTGTGATATTCTCTGCTCCTAACTGCAAAATCCTTTGAAACACAAGCTCTTGGTGACTGAGGCCTACACGTTAGTTTTCTGTGTTAAATAAAAAAGGGAAAGAGAGAACCTATGAGATATCATGTACATAGTGTGCTGTAAGTTATACATTATGTTTTCTTTTGGACAGTTCTGGTGGCAGAAAATACTATCTTTGCAGAAGTACTTTTTTTTGTTTGTTTTTTGTTTTTTGGTTTTTCTTTTGTTCTAATATTTTCTCATTCTGAAATTGTCACAGAATACATTAGCTATTTTGTGTAACCCGTATTAGCTCACTACAGAAAGCCTTGGAAAAGACATCTTGATTAAATGCCTGGATTTATTTGAAAACAAATGTGAAAATTGAAAACAATGGAGAAATTTTAGTTTCTGGTGGTTAACCCGTAGTTCGAATATTCAAGGGTTACATCTTTGCTGGGTGGTTTCACAGCGCTATAGCCAGTAGCCCTATCTGCAGGTCAGCGTGAGGAAAGGTACTGATGTCCCTCCTAAATGCATCCATAGCAATACAGCTTAATTTTGGTTTTATTAATGTGTGGAATGGAGGACGAACTAAACGTTTCTGATTTTCTTTCTTTCCCAGTTTGGTAGGCAGGATTAATAAGGCGCTGTTGAAATATGAAGTGTCTGGACAATCGGGACTCTGTGTACACAGACATTTAGAGTATATGGCATACTGTCTTTTGGACTTTAAATTGTCTTCCCATGCTATTCCATGGTATTCCATATTTCCTACTTAACCATTATAGGCATAGAAAAGTGTTTATGTGTTTCAGATAAGTTGTTTTCCCTGTTGTTTTTTTTTTTTCCCTTGCTATTTTGAAGTGGATGACCTTAACTACCTTGGTGAATCCTTGCTTTTAATGGTAATGATCTGTACAGAGTACCAATAATGAGAAGACTTCTGCAAGTTATCTTAAAGGTACTTTGACTGGTAACACATATATGAAAGGAGAACTATATTATTAATACTTATAATTAATAAGGCAGTTATCTATATTTTTTCTTGTCCTGGCTCATCCAGTATTTTGATGTCATGGATTAAAAGGTGTTTTTTAAAATACTGTACTATTGGAATATCACCCAGGTTTTTTTCTCTTATTCATTACACTCTTTGGAGTCACAGCCTGTCTTTGCTTCAAGTTTTGCTTTTCTGTGTGTTAGGAATAACTTGTGTTATAATGTGAACCTTTTACTACTGGCTATCACTGCAATACAGTTTTTGGATATATTGGCTCAAAACTTTGCCTTAGTGTTATGCAGTAAAATTGATTCTATGGTTATTCAAGGCTTTTACTGTATTGATGGTTACATCGAAGGGTTTACTTTATTATAAGTGCTCACAGTGAAACAGGAATGAATATTTAACATGGTTTTGATTAAAAAAATGACTGGCGCTTGTTCAGATTTATAAAAACTGAGCTTCAAAATTCCTTTTAAATTTGGCATGTTTAATTCATATTAGAGTTAATATTACATTTCTAAAATTATAAAGGCATATTGAAATAATTTGTCATGTAAATTTGACAATCCTGTCTTTTTTTATTAAAGGCAAGGCAAAGAGTGGAACTAAAAGTCAGTGGTATTGTAGTTTTGGTGCGAGGATAAGAAGTCAGCTCTGAAGCTTGTCAGATAGAGGAAAAAAAATATCTCTTAGAGAAAATTGTTGGTTGTGGTTTCATATAATTAAATGACTGGGGAAGGGAAAAGTATTTGAAACATGAGGAATCGTAAAAAAGAAAATATGTCAAAGGCTAAAATGAGAGTTCTTACTATGTTTTTAAAATTGCTGTTAAGATTTAGGACATCTCTGTAAAATGAAGTTGTCTATTAGACTGGTTAGGGATCATACAGAATTGAAAAACATAATCTTGCTCAACTCCACCAACTTTCAGTGTACTTTAAAATTTATGACATTCTTTTTACTGCTGGGCAACAAACCAAAAGTAGGAATAGATATGGTTTTAAGGTGGATATTTTAATATCATCCAATCAAGAAAACATAGCCTGCAAAGTTTGATGAGGAAAATCAAAACTTTTCAAAGTCCTATGTTGTGTAAGTTTCACAGATTTGAAAGTTATCACCTGGAGGCATTTGTAGTTGCTGACTGTGCAGTATTTTTTCAATCTTTATTTGATTTATGTTCCTAAGTTTCACAAGCAAGCAGAATTCTGAAGCTGAACACTTACCAGTTTGGTGGTATTCATCAACATTTCACCGCAAAATTTTCATAGGTACAAATGTTATGCACAAAATGTTACTGGACTTGAAATAGTCTGAGATTGAAATAAATAGGTTGGATTCAGGATATTTCTACATTGAAATGAGAAGTACCTCTTAAGTGAGAGATTCCTAATGCTTTACATGCTGCACACAAATTTCACAATAGAAAGTGATTTGAAATTCTCCTACGTAAAACGAAATGAACTTAACTTCCTTCACAGCCCAAGACCATAAGGTAAAGACATCTTTTCCTGGTGATGCTCTTATGTGTAAAAGTGAGGATTTGATTTAGGAGAGAAATTTGATTTAGGAGTTAGACTTGTAGACACCTAAATGTATTAATACATAAGGCAAATACTTTACTCTCTCTGTGAAAACTAAGTGAATGAAAAATCACTGATTATATATGAACTGTAACGGTTGTATTTGCAGTAGTACTCTAAGAAACATACATTTGTCAAACTTTACTGAGCCTGTTTTGGATACCATCTTAACACCCTTGTCCCAGAGAACCTAGTTAAAAAGAGCTTAGCAGACATAGTTTTAAAGTTTTGCTCTAGTGGAGTCAGTTCTATGATATTGTTCTTGAATGTATGTTCAAAGACTAATCTTAATAGGAACTGTAAAAAAGTAGTTTTACTTTCTGTTCTAATAATCAACCCCCTCTACAGGTCTTCCACGGGAGCATGAAGGTTGTATGGACTGGAGATATGGGGAACTTATCAGGGTGTATGAGGGTCTGCCCTTCAAAAAAAAAACACCTATGTTATTCTGTTTATTTATCAAACCAAACTATTCTGTAATTATTTCTATTTTTGAAATTACAGTAGTTTGACCATTATCATCACTGGAAAGGTAAAACCAAGCATTGGACAGAAAATCTCAAACCTCTTTATAGGGTAGAGAATCAATGTCTGACTTGTAGGAAGTCTGAAATGGAGAAGCAATCTGGTTGTAAATGGATTTTATTAGGTGACCAGCCTTTCCCATCCATTTAGAAAAATCTTCAGGTTTTTCATTTATATTTTTAAGATACAAAAGAGGTGGGAACACTTTCATGTCTTAACAGCTTGCATGCGGGCTGTTATGGAGGATATTTTGGCAATGTGAAACAAGCAACATACTTTAGTTACTGGGAAGTGTTAGGGGACTAGGGTAGTAAATTGAAAAAAGTGGACTAACTTGATAAAACTAGGGCATCTGGCACATGAGGAATGTTCTCGCATGTCAAAACATGCTATTGTGTGATATGCTTTACATCAGCTGTTGTTTCTAATTCCTCCTGAAGCCTTGGTTACCCTAAACTTAAAGGAGAAACATGCAGAGAAACGGTTTCAGACATACCTGGACAGTAACGATTTAAAAGAAAAGATGCTATGGATGAAGAGGTCACCTGAAAGTGAAAATAAATTAACAAACGCTCTTATGTGAGGACAGCTTGAGACAGGCTGGGTGGAGTGTCAGTGATTACTTTCTGACAGGTTTCTGAAAGAGCTGGTAGATGAAGCTGCATGTCCAGCATTTGTAACAAAGCAATGAGAAGAAGCAGGAGGGAAATGGAGTGGTAAATGTTAATGGAGTTGTTCAAGTGTTGATCGAGGACCAGTTTAATCAATGTGAATCTTTAGTGATTTTTGCTTAAGGAGAAAAACAAGAAAGAAGGTATTATGAGGAGTATGAATAAACTGATGAAATATGCTGATGGCTCAAGGAGGAGCACCAGCATCTCACCAAAAAGAGAAAAGGCTACTACACCGAATCACACAGTGGTTTGGGTTGAAAGAGATGTTCTAAGCTTGCATATGTAATTTTAAAATCTTTTCCCTTGTCATGTCACTGCAGATACTATTTCAGAAGCCTCTGTCAAGTGTTAGGGTTGGGCTAAACACTAGATGAATGACAGACACTTTCTATTAAGCCCTCTACCTTTCCAAAGGAGCAGAGAAAGGGGGAATAATGAGAGACTTACAGACTGGAAAAGAAAACTAAAACAGCTTTAATGAATCAATAACAATAAAATGAAGTATATACAAAAGAATCAATATTGTACCCAACCCCTCAGATGGCAGTTACATCACCATCGCTACTGATGCTGTGTGTAGGCATCGAGGCAGACAGAACTGGATTCAGGAGCTCAAGTTTGGAACTGAATTCAGGAATGCACATGATCAAAATCAGAACAGGCAGAGTCTTCCTTGGATGCTAAGAATTAAGAAAGCAAGCTTGACTCTCCTGATCCCTTAACTCTATACCAAATATGACATACATGGAATGGAATCTCTCGTTGGTCTGTTTGGCGTCATCTGTCTTGTCTGCTCCTTGCTGCAGGTGTGACCTTTGTTTGTGACACCCCAACGCGGTACACAAATTTAGGCTATGACCTTGGTCTTCATAGGTGCAAGTATAAGCAAGAACCTTTCTGCATACCAGTCCTTGTAGTAATTAGAAACACCAAGTGTTACCATTTCTAGAAGCAGACAGTGTCTGTAAAAAATATGCTGTTAACTTCAGAAAGTGCAGTTACTTAGAAAAGACTGATCTGGAAAGTAAAAGCCCTGAACTGAATTAGTTCCATTCTAGCTCAAACCAGGACTGTCTCTCTCTGTATTTCTTAAAATCATTCATTAATCTTAGAAATCAAAGTACCATAATGAAATGGATGTAGTCCAGAAAGGAAGATTATCTGTTCTGAAACCAGTAACACAGAAATCTGCTACAAGGTCTGCTGTCTGAAGTGTTAGGGAAGGATTTGATTAACTATTACTCTGAGCTACCAATGTAATTCGTCTGTGAAGAAAGGTGTAATGTGACATTTGCCCAAGTCTCTAATGAAACTTCACATGGGAAACTTCTTATAGAAGAGCTCAGATCAAACCAGAACAGGAAAAAGTGAAGTTTTGGAGATGATCTAGGAATGAGGACTTACTGTTGTTGTGTTATGGAGATGTTACACTGAATAAAATTAGATCAACTCTCAAAAGTTGAGTGAATCTGGCAAATTAATTCTGTGTTCACTACTTTGACTGTTAGTAAATGGAATCTAGATCTTTTAAAGGCCATTAAGGTTTTTGACACAGTGCTGCAGCAGAAATACTGGTGGAGAGGAAAGTACCAAAACATGATGTTTAACCAGGTACAAAAAGGAGAAAAATAAACATGATGTTGTGGTAACAGAAAATGAACTCATTCAAGCTTGATTCAGATGCATGTATTTAATGCATGTTATGTTGAGTAAATGAGTGACTCTGTTTTCAGTATTCCACTTGCAAAACCATTGCATTTGTAAAAAAAAAAAAAAAAAAAAAAGAAAAAATGCTATACATAGATTTCTTCTCTAGAGCAGTATTTCTTGCAACATTTCAGTTAAGCTGTAACAGGTGATTGAGGGACACCATGATGGTGATAAATCATTAACAGTTATAGAAGGTACTTTATTTCCTAGATATTGGTAGAAGTAAATTGAATGATAGATTAATTGAACATCTAAATTAAAAAATGAAAATCAATGGAAATAGTTATAAAGTGGGTTACACTTTCAAAAAGAACTGTGAAGATAACTTTAAGAAAGAAGACTGAAAAGACAAAACCCTGTCTTGTAATGCAGTTGGTGAAAAGAATCTCTGAATCTGCAGCGAAATAGATTTCTAGAACTTTGAGGAACACAGAAGATACTACTTGAATAAAAAAATATAAAAATAGGATTCAACTTGTGGCAAAGGGATCATAAGATGTATGTATTAAAAAGAGGAGAGACAAAGATGCTTTGATCAGGCAGGATTTTAATTGCCCAGCAATTAAATGAACTATACAGTTAAGTGTGTAGAGAATGAGAAATGGAAAATAAGCTGATTGTAGCGGAGGAATATTCTAACCAGCCTGTGCAGGACAGATTCAATGGGTAAGCAGGAAGGGAGGCCTTATTCCAGGATACATATGCTGAGCTTTCCTTATCTGGCTTCTGACATTTTTCAGCTTTTGTTTTATTTCATTTGAAAAAAGAATGTATATGCTTGGAACTGAAGGCCATGAATATTGGAAATGAAAGCAATTTTTCACTGATGACTTTGTAGTTTGGATAAGACTTTTTTTCTGCTAAAGCACACCATTTGACTGAACTGTTTAGATCTTCTCAGCAGAAGTGCAAAGATTAAACTTTATACTTGATTAATCAAGTTAACTGGAAAAGTTTTTTTATTTTAATAGAAGTAAAATTTCCAAATATTTGCATACATGGGGTGTCTCCCCACCCCTGTGTATTTTGACTCATTGGTTAAGACCACTGTGACTTCTCATCAGTAGGAGTTCTCCAGCAAATAGGCATTTCGAGGGGAGGGAAACTGGTTTAGTGTTCAGAATTCATCCTGAAATAGTCCTTTATTTAATCAAGGAGGCAGAAGTGAATTAATGACTGTAAAGGACATAAATCCACCTCAATAAGCCTTGTAATACTGAAATTAATAGCTTCCAATTGTCAAAACTTCAACAGTACAAGCACAGAACATACAGATTTGTATGAGGAAACATCAGCTTTGCCTGGAACTTTTTCTTTCACGTTCTCTTCTGCTTTTCAGTCACTCATTCAAAATCAGCAGCTAATTTTCAACTTTTTAGTGTGAGGGTTTTTTTTTCTTTTTTCAATCTTGTGGTACTTCTGAACATATTCCTTCTCCCTATTTCCTCTTTGCTGGAACAATGTCAGAATTAGAACTTTTGGGTTTATTTTGCATTAAGCAATCATAACTCTTTTTTTTTTTTTTNTGTGCAAATTTAGGCAAGAAAGAATATAATTTAATTTGGTTGATGTGGTTGATGTGAACCACTGATTGATTTAATTTTACAAAAGAAACCAGTTAAACAGAAAACCCTTCCTGAGCTATGATTCTGTGCTTATTGATACTGTATACATATTAGTGAACTGAGATGTTTTGTTTTAGTTTATTTCATTATTAAGCAGAAATTAATTTTAATAGCATTATGATTATCTATGGATACATTAGAAAAAGTTGCAGAAGGAGAATGGTTTTATTTTTTGATTCTGGGATATAGAAGAGGACCTTGGCAATTTGTTCTGTAGGTTGGCTTTGTACAAAGGGGCTTTCATCAAAAGATGCTTGAGTTGTTTTCTGTTACTTATTCTGTTTTGTGTATCGTATAAAGTTGTGGTTCAGTAATATCAGACATGTACAGAGCTGTTACAGAACTTTTATATTAAGACCAGACACAAGAGATGAAATAAAGAAGAATCTTAATTAAAAATGTTAGTAGTGTATAGAAAGGGTAAAATGTCTTGGCAATGTCTGGAATTACACAGAGAGGAAATAATTGGTTGCCTCATGTGGAAACTTCAGGAAAGAAAAAAGCAGCAGCAGCAATCCGTAATAATTAAAAGAAATGTTAAGGGCTAATTACATTTCTGTGCGTTGATAAACACTCAGCTGTCAGTTATCTGAGTGAATGATGGGGTTGGGTTGTTCAAGCCATAGGAAAAAACTCAGGTATTTAAAGTGTCAGAGACCGTAAATCGGAAGCCTCAAAGCAGAAATGGGTCCACCAGCCCTGAATGGTTCTGACTGGAAATCTTCCAACAGTGCTTCCAGCTGTAGAACATATAGTAATTTTTTTTTTTTTTTAAAAATGGGACATTAAGCCCCAGAGTTCTATGTTACACACAAGCTCCAGAATCCAGCTGGAGCATTGCTGAGAGCTGGGGAATAAACAGAGATCTAACAGGGCTTCTTGGATTAAACTTTGCCTGATTCATAGCTTAGACAAGTAGACTGGGTAAAACATGACTTTATACCTATACATTAGACTGCTTGGATTCAGGGCCCATATTTGAAAAAAGATAAACTTGCAACTCCTTCATTGTGAAATGCAGGTCTCCCAAAATGGGAGCTTGACCTCATGAAGAAGGATGTGCACAATATCCTGCCTGGAGGACTTATTCATGGCATTTAACTCCCAATACCTGCATCACTGTGGCAGTTTGGGAGTTTCCTGCCCCCCCCCCACCCAGAACACACCAGACAATTTATAAGCATATATATACAATATATACAGATATTTACAGCTATATGCAATAATATACAAGTTAAAAGTGATAGAGATATAAATCCCCTCCTGAACAACAGAACCACCCAGGAAGGCTTTCAAACCACCTCCCCTCCTTCCCTGATCTCATTGTCCCCCTTATGTGCAGGGTGAGCCGTGAAAGGTTGGCAAGAGGTTAGAAGAAGAATCATTAGTTTGAGTTATGCAGGCTCATCAGAGATAGTGAAGAAGATGTCAGCCTGACTGTCTTTGTTTACTGTTTCTTGGTTTTGTATCTCTCAGCAGAACCTATGAGTGTTATAGACATCACTTTTATTTTCTTTTCACAGCCAATGATCTAATTTCTCTCATTAAAATATTCCAATTAGCCTCAAACCAGCACAATAACCTTTTGCTTTACTATCATGGTTTTACCATGTGTACTTCACTTCCAGCAAGAAAACCTACTTGTTTCTCTTACTAATGAAATTGCTAAGTTGTGGTAGTGAAACAAAGAACGTGAAAAGTGAGAAATACAATCATAAGTCTTGAGATTTGAATGAAAATAAGATCAGTAAACTACTGTCAGAGCAAACATCCTAAACTTTGCCTGTTAAAGAGACAAAATGACCTCTTTTGGTTTCCTAGTGACAGTAATTTTGTATAACTCGCTGGAGCAATCAATGAGTTTCTGAACATCTGCTCCTTATGAAGGTATTAATCAGCACTGTGCTTGCTGTTTGCTATTTATGAATTATTTTTGTTAAAAAGACTGTATTTGAAAGAAATTATTCTGAGTACTTAACAGATATTGATCTGTATTGTCAACATTTTTTCATATTAATCTCAAAACATGAAATGTACATATTTACATTATTTAATTCAGAAGTAGATTGCAGAAGGCATTTCAATATAATTTTGTTTAGAGAGCCTTTGGTAAACTTAACTGAGCTCCATCTGAGAAGCTTGCTGTGAACAGGAATTTAAAGATAAAATTTCTTTGTGACTCATTTCCAGCCCTTTTGTTCTAATGTCAGTATTGCTCTTTAGTTTAAATAGCTTTCTCAGGCTCTGATGTTTGCCCCTTTTTGCACTCTTGTTCTTTCTTTTGAGCATTTCAAGACATCAGTCAGGACTACTTCTAGTCTCATTGGTAGTGTGAGTGTTTTTTTATTGCCTACCTGACAATGTGGCCTTTGTGTCTGTTGTAAAGTGGGGGTGGTTTTTTTTGTTTTCATAAATGTGGATGACAAGGTGAGATCTTCAGTATCATTGTTCCTGACAAAAATCCTTAATGAACTCTGCCTTAATAAAGTAAATTTGTGTTTTCATTGTCAAGACTCTCGGTTGTCCTTTATCAGTCAACAAAATCATAGTGAATATTTATTACTTCATAGAACCTGATGTAGCCTATTGAAATCAACAATACCTCTCTCACAGTAGTTTGAAAGTGGCAATGGTAGATTAAATCCAGGTTGCTAAACCTGGCTCATTTAAAAATTTATATATTAGGACCAATATGAATTTTGTTGGTATCTGGCTACAACACAGTAGTTAGTTGCTGCTGTCTCTCTAACATAGCAGCATCTGAATGTTTCAGGTGGATAATATTGAAGTCATTCTGAGTAAATACAAAATAATGAAACTACCGAAACTTTCAGAAGTTAATTTTGATTAAATTTAAATTTTTAGGTACTTGAGACCATGACCAATAATGTAGTAAAGTAGTTTCAGGCCTTGTTTTTGTCAGAGTTTAATGTCATCTTGTGAAGAAGCATCTATAATATTTCAGATGAGTAGCGCTCATCTGTGGATGTGGAATTCCTGTGTGATTCATTCAGTTTTATCATCACTAGAGGACTTTTTTAGCTAGTAGTAAGGAAGATGTTCAATGTGGCTTAGAGATTAATTTCTCCAAACACTCGGAATGGTGTTGACTTTGTGTAACAGTAGTGTGGGTGGGTTATTATTTTTAAAAAAATATAATTTATTAATTTTGATATTTGAGAATCTTGCCACTGACCAGTATTTTTAATAATAGATTCTTTACAGAGTCGTGAAAACATTACACATATGAGAACAGGGAATCTAGAACACTTAAGAAATAACTAGCAATAATATAACAAACATGAAACTATTAGAACTGGAAGAGAAGTTCTTGCGGTCAATTATACTGCTTGTCCACTAGACAGAGTCAAGAAGCTCCATTCTGCTTAAGGCAGAAGGCACTTGGATTCAATTATAGAGCTTTACAGAGTTTTGCAAAGAGGCTTTTGAGCATTTATTCACAAAAATTACCTCTGGATTCCTGGGGCTAACTACAGTTTTCAAACACTTTCAGGGAGTTCTGTCGTTGTCTTGATAGCCGATAAGACTCTAGATCTTGCCAGCCTCTAACAAGGTGCTGGGAGAGAGACAGACAGTCTCTGACCTGATCCTGGTTCCTCTTTGACTCCAGACTTGGCACAGAGGTCTGCAGAGGTGCAGGCAGGATGTCTTGCAGATGTGCAGTCTTGGCACGATGTGATGCTGGCTAAGCAAGCCTATCGTATGAAGGCACTTGATACCTAATCCTGGTAAGCTTGGCAGTTTCCAGGTAGACAAACCTGAAGTATCAGGGCTTCTTATTATATAGCAGGCAGAGCCTGGCAGGATGCAATGGCAGAAAGCAATGAGGCAGAAGCATATTAAGGCAGAGCACATCATCTTCACCTGCTCATCTCTTTTTATCGGTGTAGCTCAAGACTAATGGTTCTTTGGCCACAGATTAGCCAATCAGAATGGCAGGTTGCCAAACTTGACCATATTAGGTAAAGTCAGGGCTTACTTGTACCTTTTTAGGGCAGAACACAAACAAGTGTATAAATATGTGAGGGTATCTTTTTTGCAAATTTGGAAGCATAGAAGGAAACTGGAAGGCACCCTGCTTTTGTCTTCCTTTCCTGCCCTTGCTTTCCCCAGCAACAGGAGAGCGATAGAGCAGGAAATGTCTGGATGAACCAGGACATGTTTAGGCCTATTTTGGACTTCCATGACACTTTGCCAGGTCTGTGACGTTCCCATGGCTCTGCTGATGATGTTGCTGTAGAATATATTTTCTTAAGGAAAGATTCCTTCTTGCTGTCATTTCTCCTGATGCTAAAGAAACAGCCCATTTGTGTCTGTGAACCCTGCACCTGGATGGCTATCTAGTAGGAATTGGATTGATATCTGCAACTCACTCACTGAGTGGTCAGATTATAACAGCTGTTTTTTTTTTTCTATTATCTAGACTTGTATTCTGAGTGACAGTGACATTTTTCTATCGAAATGACTTGCACTATCCTTATGAGTGTATAATAAATGACACATTTCTTTTAATATCCTCTGGTGTTGCTGGCAGGAAATTCAGTAGTTGTTCAGAAGCCCAGAACTACGTATGAGCTCTGAGTTTAGGTTAGTTTGCATTGCACAACGCTTGTGGGGTTTGCCACAAGCATGCACCAAATCCTGGAAACCAGAATGTGTGGAGTGTCCATGTCCAGATATTGACTCTGTGAGGAAGGCTGCCCTGTACCAGATTCCAATGACCCTAACACAGGGCACAACTGAACTGCTTACCCAAGATGGGGGAACAGATGGGAAGTTGAGTTTCGGAAGCAGACAAAGGCAGAAGAGAAGGTGGAAACCAAGGAAGGAGCAGCAACAGAGGGACCCAGAGGCCAGAGAAGCAGGAGGGTAGAAGGTGCTGAAGGGGTCAGTTGTGAAGTGGCAAAGGTGGGACTGTTAAAAGGAGTGGGGAGATGTTTTAACTTTTTTACTTACTTTGTTGCTAAGTAAGTGATCTCCTTGTCTGTATCTTGACCTATGATCTCTTCTATTCCATTTTCTCCCCCTCATCTGTTATGGAGGTGGAGTAAGGGAGGAGCTGAGTGGTCTTCTGGCAACTGGCCAAGGTCAACTCACCACAAATTGTTACTTCAGTATCTGGATGTTCCCTTTCAGTTACTGTCTTTCCAGGAGGTTGTAGTGCGGGCCATGCAGGTCCTTGGATAAAGTGATTCTCAGAAATCTCTGCAAAAGTACTTTACAAAGGTTAAAAATATACTGGAACGACATTAGGCAAGGAATAAAAATGAGACAATTGTTTTCTTGCGAGAAATCGTTTCGGCTTTCTAGCTGTCACAGAATGTGGTGTTGGTACAGGAGATCCATTTGGAAAGCTGTGCGTACTTCAGCCAGGTAGAAATGAGAAGCGGCAAACCAGGACAGTGACATGCAGCGATACAGGCCTGATAGGGGAGGCAGCGTATAATAGAGGTCAGCGATGATAATCTGGAGGCTGTTCTTCAAAAGGCACGATGACAGACAGTGAAATTCTCTTATTTTGAGAGTGTGAAAAAATCCAACTACTTGATCATCATGTAGAGCTACCCTTCAAAGGTTTCCTTCTGTTCTTGTGATAAATTGCTTCTTAGGCAATGTATTGTGTGAGATTAAGAGCACCTCTGACATACTGGACAGCATCCTTCTAAGTCTTCTTGTTCTCTTTTAAAGGATCTTTGGTATTGCATTTGGTCTGGCACCTTGCTAATAATCCAGTAGTGTTACTGAATTCATGTAAAATACCACAGATGACATTGACCTCTGTCCTTTGTCTAGAGTTTTAGTCTGAGGCAACATGAAGGGCTTTTCTGAGCTCTGAGATTACACAGAAGAAATGGGAGATGTAAATGTGGGTTCAAGTATTTTCAGTGGTAAATTGGAATTGCCTTGAGCATTTCACTAGAAATTAAATTTGAGTGCACCATATCTGGCAATTAATAGCATATTAAGACTATCTTTATAGGCAGTGATTAGACAATCTTTAATTGTCATTACTTCATATTCTGAATAGCAAAGTGAATTTATTAAAGTTTGCAAACACCGAAATAAACACTGGTAGTTTGCTCAGTAAAATTATATGTAATAATGTCTGGGTGAAAAGTCTTTTGGGATTCTGTCTGTTTTGAAACAGAGATTAAAATGAATCCGAGTAATTTTGCTATTCATTAAATAGCTCACTCCAGCTCCATCATAAATAATAAATGATATGATAGAAAGACTCATCACTTCTTAGTGATATTGGAATATCAGCAGGTAAGTTAATAGATACAAGTAAAAAGCAAGCTAATGTCAGCATAAAATGTCTTCAAAACTTTTTAAAGCTGTATGATGAAGATCAGGATTGGATACCATCAACTGCTGAAGAAAGTGGAAGTTACTGACATCTACCTGTAGAGCTGTTTCCAGCCTTTTGCATTCCTGTACCCCATTCAATCTAGCTATAATTGGCAAGAATATAGAATATTTAGTTTCTTAGACTTACCCATGAAACTTGACCATTTTAAAATGTTTGGATAAGCTCATCCTATAAGATTTGTAAGATGTCAGAAAGAGTGGCATGTATCTTCTTTTCAGCTCCTGTTAACAGACCACCCTCATCATGTGAGATCAAGGCATTATAGATAGATATACACTGATTACCCCTCCCTGACCACAACCCCATCCTTCTCCAGAAAACCCAATTTCTGCATTCAGCTGTCCTATTACCTTTGTGTGGAATCCTGGGAAGTTAAAAGGATGGTGCTACCGCTAGACATGAATCTTCCACTGTCCTCTCTCTCACCCTCCTCTCCATTTCAATGTGTGTGGAGGTCTCTTTCTGAAGCTAAACCATGTTTGCAATTTTGAAGAGGTGTGGATTAAAATATTGTAAGCTCTGTTGGATGCCTGAAAGCACCGATGACACTAGGAAATTTATACTTTACCCTGCTAATTGTTGGAAAATATGAGCTCTTGATTGGTATGCAATTAGAAGTGTAACATTCTGTTAAACATATCACACAGCATATGGCACGTTAGTAGCAAATCCTCTAATTTAAAATGAAAAAAAAGTATGTAGGTCTGCATATTAGCGATTTTTGCAGGGAATCAAAATCTGCCGTTTATCTAAATGTCAGAGGGGGAAAAGCTATCCTTAGTTATTTTGGTAATCTAAATTTGGTTTATGTTTTATAAAATGTCTGTTCTCTAACAATAAACAAATATAAAAAACTCATATTATAGTTAAACGTGTCATTAGTTCTAACTAAGCAAAAGGATGCCTTTTATTAAAAAAACCAAACCAAACCAAAAAAACACCTTCCCGCATCTGTTTTCATTCACACAAGTTAAAAGTGCTGAAGCAAAAAGTGAATTGCAGAACCACGAGAAAAAACCCCAAAAAACAAACCATGAGTGATCAGATGGTATGCAGTCTTCTCAGTTAAAAAGTACAGAATGGACCCTTGGAGAGATGATTCTTTCTTTAACAATCTCAGTAGTTTGATGGCTTGATACCTCCTCTAGTCTTTCAGTATGTATTCTCTAATCACTGTTTTTTGGTTTGTTTTTTTTTTTTTCAGTGGTGTTTCTGGGAGAACTTTTCACAGAAAATCACAGAATTAACCAGGTTGGAAAAGACCTTTGAGATTATTGAGTCCAACCTGTCACCTAACACATTCTAATTAACTGAACCATGACACTAAATGCCTCATCCAGTCTCCTTTTAAACATCTCCAGGGATGGTGACTCCACCACCTCTGCGTGCAGCCAATTCCAATGGCCAATCACTCTTTCTGTGAAGAACTTCCTAACATCCAGTAGTATTTTCAGATATGCACTAAGATGCTGCAAGAAATACCCCTCTGTTAGAGGCTGAAGTTTGCCTTGTGTGGTCCCAGGGCTGACTGGTGCTTAGAAGATGTACTAACCTGTTGATAAGGCTAATTGTATGCACTGCTAGTTGTAGGCAGGCTTCATTGGAAGGTGGCTTGGTAGTGCGGGATAAGATCGGAGCAAGTAAACTGTATCTGAGAATGAAGTAAGTTTCACAGTGGCTATGCAAGGTTACTGTGTGTCTTCAAACAGGATTACTCTTGGAAGAGACTGTTTCATTGATTGACTGCACACGTCCCACCATTTTGATCAGTGAGTTTTATCAGTTCTGTGAATGTTTTGTACACATTTTTAGCAGAGTACTCAACAAGCCTATTATTTCTAATATTTGTAGATGGTCAATTTATCTCATGTTTGACAGATAGTATTTATCTTCCTCAAAGCTTCTGACTTCCTAGTCAGTCTTTCACTGTTGCTGTGTTAGGATAACTCACCACTTAAAAAGATGTGCCTTATTTCTGCTTTAATTTGCATCTGGTCTCTGATCTTTTTCCTCTGGCATAGTATTTATGGGACATCAGTCTAGTAATTTATTTGCCCATATATCTCAAAGAAACCTCCTAAGGCTGGCTTTATTAAGTGTTTATCCTGGTAAGTAGAATTCCTATTCCTCTTGTCCCCTCATTGTCCCCATGTTTGTCACCCTCCTACTTCAGTCACTGAGAGTGACTCTTACTGCAATGTAGCTGAGTGTTGCAGAGCTGCAGCTGAGCCTTGTGACAATTTGTGTCCATATCTTAAACCCAGCAGGAAAGAATTTTTTTCTACTCTAGCAGATAGCTGATCATTTATGATGCTCAACTACTGACACCAGTTTTGTTGTGACTTTGTACTTCATTTTGACATTGCATTATACAGTCAATTTGGCATTAAACTGGAGAAAATGAGAATACTAGGAAGCTGATTCCTTAAACTATTAATTTTATATCAAAGACATCACTCCAAAATGTTGCAAGAGGAGGAGAGAGTTCTTCTTCATTCTGCTTTACTCACCAACTTACAAACATTACTTTGTAAAACTTTAATTTAGTAAATTTAAAATCAAATTCTGCTACAAAGCCTGAGGTTTAGTATTGCTTGTTCCTGTTGTGTGTTGTAATCACTAATCCTTTTAATGAAGAGCTTTTAGCATTGAAGAGATTCTATTTATAGTAAAGCCATTAGAGCATAAAGCTCCTCATTGCTATTCTGCAGCATGTAGCTGTAATGTTTGTCAGCGGAGGAAAGATATTTTTAGCTGCAGCATTGAAAGCTGAGGATGAAAGGTCAAGAATCCTCACGGGAATATGTTCTGCTACATCAGTGCTATCACACAGCTGCTGTTTACTCTCTTATCATTCTTCAGTAATAAAAAGATTTCTTTATTGTGACACTAAAGGTATAAAACATCAAAAGGATTTTGTGCATGAAATGAATGGTTGGGGAAGGATGATGTATCCAATCACATTAAATCTTCCCCCTCTCTTTAAGTGAATGGTTTGATTTTCCCAAAGACTATCTATATTTCTCAAAAGATCCATTCTAGGAAAGTTTTGGGTTTTTTTTTGTTTTGTTTTGTTTTGTTTTGTTTTGTTTTGTTGTTGTTGTTGTTGTTGTTTGTTTGTTTTTAATTAAAGGGGATAAGATCTAATGCAAGCAAAAAGCAATCTGCTGAAATAATGAAGAATTTTAAGTATGCACAATTCTGCCTGACAGTTAGACCATTCATTTTCTTAGCAGTGGTACTGAACAGGAGGTGTAATATCAATGTGGAGTTTGCCAAAGGAAAAAGAGCCTGGCCGTTTCTATTGGTAATTTGAGGAAGAGAGTCGTGAGTGGTGATGATTATATCTGGTACAGGACAGTTCGTAGCACACTGGATAGGTACTCATCAAGCACAAAAAGATCATGTGGTCCTATTAAAGCAGGATGTGGTGTTCGATGTGTAAAAGGGAGAAAGGAGGGGAAAAAAGGGATAATTATGGGAATACAAGGCTGCATATATTAGCTGAGTGTACAATGTGGAGGCTTCAGAGGGTTTTCTAATATCTTTATAGAAAAATCAGGGGGAAAAGAGATTAATTGCCACATTGAGAAAATTGGGGCTGTATGATCAAAGGAAAAGCAGTGAAGAAATGGGCTGTTGACAGATGGCTTATAAAAATGAAAAGATCTTTCAGAGGCTGTGAGTCTGGGGTTTTGTGCTACTTGGGGAGGAGCAGGCACTGTCATCATATTTTAATAATAATAAACTGCTATGTAACCCTTTTAATTCACCAAACATTATGTAGCATAGGAAAAGTATGACTGAAATAATACACTGATGGGTACACTTTCTTCTCAGGGTAGAACGAAATTAATTGTGCTTTTCTTCTAAGAATTTCTTCAAGGTCTTGCTACCAGAAGTCATTCTTATCTTCTAACAGATGAAGAGGTTCTTTCACGTTAGGAAATTATTTTAATTCTACTTATTCTGCAGGCCCAAACCAGTTTTTAACACCACCTTTTCCAAGCTTTCTCTATAGGCAGTATTTGACAATCCATGTGGTTCTAACTGTTGTATTGTTCTGTCTCCTAGAATCGTGCTAGGAATCAGCACACATTAATAGGCAACTCCTGTCCTCAGGATCCTACATGAATAAACCAAATACTGAAGGATTGTCGAAAAAGAATTGGAGAAACCGAATTCTACAATTACTTTCTTTTATAATGAAATGAATTTTACGTAGATGGGTGTTGGCTGAAATAATTGACAGAGAAAGGGAGGGGCATAACTTTATGAAAAGGTGTTGCTTAGTCTCTCATCTCTCACTCTTATGTGAAAGGAAGTTACATGTTTCTGGCTCTGACGCTTTATGGCACAGTGACTTAGTTCATTAAAACATCAGGCAAAAAAAGTAGTTTCTCTTTTTTTGAGAAGTTCAGGTTGGGAGGTTGAATCTGTGCTGTGTTATAGCAGTAATGAGTGCTGAGGAAGGTGCTTCATGTGATGAGGAGCTGGGTTGGGCAGAAATGGCAGACATGAGTGAGTTGGCTTATCCTTCTCACTGCTGCAGTGATGAGCAGTGATGATTTAGCTTACCATCATCTGAAATGCAGGGACAAGTTTTGAGGATGAACTTGAAGAACAGGGATGATATGTGGATAGTGGCTCATGTACCAGTCTTTGTTAGGAAGACAATGTCTTAAGAAGGCACCATCAAAAGCTGTCCTGAGGGCATTCAGATGGCTGGGCCCATCCCTGCTCCAGCTCTTTAAACCTATATTGATATTTGGTCCTCATAGCTTCAGATCTTGTAGTGATTTTTATTGATTCGTTATCTTCTAATATGCATATTTGGGAAAGAAGAACACTACCTGGGTCTCAATGCAGACTTGGGAGGTTGCTGCTTATATATGAGTTAGGCACATAGTGTGTGGAATGGAGAAATTTGTTCTGAGCTTGTGATTTGATTTTGTGATGTGTATATGTACACATTGCCTTGATGAAAGAAAGTTTTTCTAAATATCAGTGATAGATTTAATGTATTGAGAGAACTGAAAATTCATGGAATTTTGATGGTAGCAGAAAGTTGGGGTTTTTTTTCATAAGAAAGAATTCAGAATGATTCTTGATTCTATAACTGCTAAGCTGCAGCAGAGAGTATGATTAAAACAATATGTAAAATTGTAATCCATGATCTTAACTGCATATTAATAAAGTATTTGTTTATAGCTTTCATAACCTGTAGAAGTAGTCATGGTGTTGTAGGTCCTAGGTCTTTACTCACTTCCCTGACCTCCATGTGCCTTATCAGAGCTTCTAGAACAAGAGGCTGTGATTGTGATGCCTTCTGTAGTTTAAGGAGCAATGCTTCATGAATAGCCTCCTCTTGGTCAGGAGGCCTGTAGCAGACTGACCAAAAATTCCCCCTTGTTGTCTTGATCTCTGATTCTTAATCGTAAGCTTTCAACTTGCTCGTGGCTTTTCTTTAGGGATATTTCTTGTTATTCAATCATTTTCTTGACATAGAAGGTAACACCTCTCCTGCACTTTTCTAGCTGGTACTGAGTAGCATTTGCTTGAGCTAACCTGTGACTTCAGTGTATTGTATACACAGAGCCTGTGCTACTAAGTGGTAGCATTTCACTCTCTCTGAAGCAGCAGTTGTTTGATGTTGAGGACAAATGTTGAAGACACTTTTGCAAATAAAGCTTCAGGTGGTGGCTAGTATTTTATTTGTCCTGCCCTTTAGATTCAGTCATTTTGGAAGTCTTGTTGATGGTAGTGCTCTCTCCATAATACAAGAGCCAGGATAACTTGTGATCTCAGTCTTGTTTGTTAAATGGACATATTTCATGTGTAACTAATGACTTGGTGCTAGTGGATGGTAGGTGTAACTACTGACTTGTTTTATTATCTGTCTGAAGCTCTCATGAGTCTTAAATCACATTTTTGCTGTGGTTTCCTGCTTGTAACTGGGTACCATTCAAGTTTTGTGAGGACATAAGATCTCTAGGTGGCCTTGTCTGAGTGCGTCTCATTCTATATAGCATTTCAGTGTTTGGGAGCCAGTGCAATTTATGGTAATAAAATCTAAATTGAGGTACTTAAGGGTAAAAAAATTGTGGAAATGAACTTTGTTGACCTTGCTGTCAATTAAATGACTATGTGTCAATGTAAAATCTTCCTCTTTGATCAAGATTCTGACTTCGTGCTGTTGACAAGCCATAAATGTAGAGAAGATGTGATAAAAGGTACTGTCAGATTTGGCTGCCCACATATATTATGTTCACTGCATAAATACATTTGCAAGCTTGTTCCATACAGAGGTCAAAGTAACTCCACAGAAACATATTTTTGTTTTATTTTGTCAATCCAGAGAACTTTTCTGTGTAATGTTCAACATAAACATAGATAAATAAACCAAGACTTCATCAGGGAAAAAAACATTCCTGCCAAATTGCATTACAGTAGGAGAAAAAAAAATTCCTTCCAAAACATTCCTTGACACTTCTGAAGGGAATACCTCATCGAGTGTGTGCAACTTCCAAAATAATTAATCCATTCCTAGGGAGCAAAACTGAAAGAATAATTTTTGCCATTTCACATAATAACTTTGAGTCTAGGAACTGTACAATGAATAATCCAAACCAATTTTTAAAACATGAAGGAGAGTGTAGGTATGATGTAGAGTAGCCAAAACCTATGAAGATGTCTTATTTGGACATCATGCATTGCATCTAGGAACAAAGCAATGACTGTAATGAACAAAACATGACTCTGTAAGCAGATAGTCTCTTTATTAGCTTAAGTTTCTAACTAGTTCCTAGAAGAAATGTTAGTGAATTCTTATGCAGAAATGATAGAGCTCCTCTTTTGTGTGCTGCATAGCTGAAGAAACTTAGCAAGTTCTGCAACCGCGTGGCTGACCAAGGCTGAAGTCGCATTTTAATAGAAAAAGTGAACAAGTCTTTTTAAGTGCAGAAGCAAATCCTAACTTCAGTGTTTTATCTGGTTCCTTCCCTGAACTTTCCATTTGCACTTTCCAACTCAACTCGTGTTAATATGCTTCCCAACATATCCATAATTTCTCTTGGGTTGTGTTGACCTCCTGAACTGACAGGTCTAAAGTCTTGCTGTTCCTGTCTCAGGGTTCATGGGTTGAAGTGAAGGATCCTCACCCCTTCTGGCTCCAGGTAAGACAACCCAAAATGATCAAATGAGTGTCATTTTCTGAGGACAGAAAACTGCTGAATTTCCTGGCCAGTGTTTTGTTTATAAGACTGGAAGTTTACTTGGGAAACGGTTTTTAAAATGATTTTTATTTTTTTCCTAAACCTTAGGGAGCTTGACACTGGACAAGAGTATATCTCTAGGTAAAATTTGGAAGTTTTAAATTGTCCAGCTGCTGTGGTATAAGAAGATAGTTGTTTTCAGCTTCTTGCTTACCTCTTCTGAATTTATGATGCTGTTTTTCTGAACAGAAGCACCACAATGTTTCTTATCGTCAGTGAGCAAATCATAGCTCTGTGAGAAGCATAATGTGCTTATTATATATAGACAAACTGAGAAAAGATCATTACTTTGCCTGAGGCTACGAAATAAGGCAGTAATATAGTGGGAAACTCTGTCTTGCAGTCTCTCAGTTTAACCAGTGATTGATTCATGATACTGGCTTAAAATGCACAAGGAATGAATGATGATAAATAAAACTTAGAAAATTACTGGTTGGAACAGTGTCTCTTATTCAGGGTTTAATGACATGTGACTTTCACACCACTTTTGAAATTAAACTAAAGCTTTGAATTGTATTTTGCTTCTGGCAATACCCTGATTAATAAGCAAAGCAAATGTTTTTCTCCAGTATCTTTATTTACACATCAGTGTGTCACAGCAGTCCTTTTGCTTGTAATTTAGCTCTTTAAAAGTCCCTCTAGCTGCCACTGGCTTGGCAATTAGATGGCATCAGCTTATGTCCTCCTGAATATCAAGATGTCCATATATCTTCCACAGCAAAGTTTCTGTCCAAAGACCTTCCTCATTCTGGAACTGCAAGAAACTACCTCTTGGAAGAGGTTTTGTTTCTAAGTGCAGCTAGAGCATCCACAAGCAGCATCCATGCTAAGTGTGTTCCAAGTCCAGCTCAGTATCAAAACTCAGTGAACTTTCAGACAGGTTGTCAAATTCCTGGTCACTGCCTGATCCTACAATCTCCTACTTTTTCTTTGTCAAGTGTAGTTTGAGAATGACTTTCAACTGACCTAAGATGAGGGCTTCTACAAGGGAGTGTTTGTGCATTCCCCTCTTCTCACTTGTGCACTCCTGAGTTTTGGTGCTGGTGTTTCAGTTGCTGCTGGGTAAGTCAAGGTAGGGAGTCACTTTGAAAACAGTTTTCTTCCCTCGCTGACAGGTCTCCCTACAGATTATTTTCTCAATTACGTTGTGCACTTTTACTACCTAATTTGTTCCAACTTTGCATCTTGCCAGACTTCTTGTGCTGGCTTAACACCAGTCTGACAGAAGAAAAACCCAGTGAGAAATGCAGATACATTTCTCTAGGTTAACAATTTGAACGACTGGTGGGAAGGTTACCTTAACAAAATAGTTTTCTAAGGAAGTGGAATCTCCTTCATCACTCTCCCAACCCTTTTTTATGTCATCCTCATTAAATATTGTGTCATGACTGATGGCCTTCACTGGGGACATCAGTGTACCAACCTTGAGACCTTCCACTGCTGGAGTATGTCATAATCCAAGGTTGGTTCAGTGCATATGAACCCCTACTGGAGAATATCCTTTGATGTTTGAGACCCCATAGCAGAATATCCCTGGAATACCCTATCCAGCTACATATTTGAAAATACAAAGCTCCTAAGAACTGGCTACACAATTCTAAACAGAATATGCAAATTACACAGACGAAATTTCGTTTTTCTCCAGAGTTGCATGACTAAACATGAGAAGGGAAAACCAAGTAATCATCAGTGAAAATAAACAAATAATGGCTTAATAATCACAAATCTGAGAAAGTGATATTAATTATTCAGAGAGGGTGATTTATCTTAAAACATACTCTTGGACTGGCAGTTGAAATAAAGGCAGATGTTTCTGCTTTGTCCTAGAAGACTGGAAATACAGAACTGGAGTAAAAATGTGGTATCCACATAATGATATGGGAGGGTGTGGAGGACTCTGTCGTTGTTAATGTGTGTGCAAAGTTCGTTTGAACAAGAGATGGAAGCACCTTTTTCAGCATTTGTGCTGTTAATAGTTTTACCTACATGTTGTGTAGAGACTGCTTTGTAACATCTTTCATTGAACACTTGTGGTGTATTTTGGAACAAATATTTACTGCAATAAAGACAAATTAAAAATAGGATGTATTACAATTCTAGTAGATATTTTCACATTCCGAAATAACTTCCAGTGGTTGTGCTTCACTTTTGCAACGCCTTGCAAATGCACTTATATACCACAAGTAATTCTAAATGATTCTAAACCCATAGTTTCAGAGTTCAAAATCTAGATTAAAGGTCGAAACACTAAAGCATGGCAGAGTGAGAAGTAAGGGATATATTTATGAGAAAATCTTCAAGTTCCACATCTTGTTTTTGGTTTTGTCTTCCACTTTTATTGTAAATTTGTTGTGATACTTTGGATGAGTTGATTTTGTTTTGCTTTGGTTAAAAGAATTCTAAGTGACATATAAAGGTTTTAAAGATGTTGAAAGGCACTAGACAGTACAGTATGGAAATAACACAGTGTAGCTGGACTGGAACTGTGCCATCATGGGGTCCACAACCTGCACAGAGTGGGTCCAATCTTAATATTAAAAATACCAAGTCAGGACAGATGTAATAGTTACAGTAGTTTTTATGCAACTTCCTAAGGTCAGCCCAGGACTTATATTTGCCTCTGTGTTCCTACCCCAGCTCCGTCTTCTAGTTAACTTGCCTATGCAAAGGTCTCCTACATGCACTGTAAGTTTTCTTCAGTAATTAGATTATTTACAGTTAGAATTTAAGGTGAGACGAAGGGCATAGGGTTATGATGAGGAAAGGAATAACAAGTTGTGAAAGTCAAATAGTTTTTCTAGAATGGAAGCCTGAGTCTGTTACCTGAATCTAGGTAACTGTTTTCTCCTCCTATCATCTTTTAAAAGAATATGCATTTGGAATTTTGGCTAGTGGTTTAGCTTCCCAGCATTTAATTTCATCTGATTAAAATATACAGCATCATGTTTGTTTGAAATGTAGTAACATGATTCTTTTTCTTAAAAAAAAATAAATAAAAAAATCGAACTTAAATACAAACCAGCATAGATTTGTAGTCAGTGTTTATCCTAGTGATCAACTGTGATGGTTTGGGAGTTACCTGCCCCCCCCCCCCCCACTTTGCAAAATCCCCCAGACTAGACTCAGCCAGCTCTATTAACAACTTAGCACAATGCACAAGCAGAGATAGACACAATAGACAGGAATAGTTACAGAAATAGACAAGTTAAAGGCAATACAGAAACACAATCCCCTTCCCAGAAATCAGAGTCCCCAGGAGGGGCTCCCAACCACCCTTCCACCTTCTTCCCACCCCTCTACCTTACCCCAGCATCTGGCTTATGTGCAAGATGAGTTTGGAGGATTGGCCAGGGAAGGTTAGAAGTAGAGTGGTTAGTTAGGTTACTCAGCAGAGAGGCCAGAAGACACACCAGCTAGAGCGCGAGAGACTCTCTCTCTCCCTTATCTGTATTTGTGTCCTTGTTTCTATATATCTCAGCAAGCCTATGAGTGAAGTAGACATCACCATTGTTTCCTTTTCACAACCTATAATCTATTTTTTTTTTCATTAAAATATTCCAATTAACCTCAAATCAGCACATGATTACAGAATCATGTTTGGAGAATGTTTTGTATGTGGTGAGGCTCGTGTCTGGCTTTATTGGACACAGAGACTGGTATGTCTTAGCTCTTTCTTTTGTGGAAATGATAGAACCAGAACAGTTTGACTTAAACATGTTGCAAGAAAGTTACTCTTCAGCTATTTTGTTCAGCCAGGAATCTGATCCTGTGAGGTTAAAACATGTAGAATTATTTGTCATTATTAAATAAAGTCTTGCAACTATTGTACTGTGCTCAAACTTCACAGTTCTAACTCATAGGAATCCTAAATTTTGTCTGAGCTATGGCCAAATGTAATGACTTTTAGTTCACATTTTTCTGGGGCACCCAGAGAATGTTTTCTATCAGCATCTCCATCTCAGAGATCGTAATGATTTTTCCCCTAACGTTTTCCAATTCTACTCTGGAAGCTTGTTGCCAAGCTAACTTCATTATGCTGTTATTGTTTAGTGCCTTTTTTTCTTTTTCTTTTACCCGCTGAAGAACACCAGAATTTCTACAAAATTAATTTTGTGAGAGTGACTGACTTTTTGTGGTATTGAAAACTCACATATGTTCCTTGAGAAGATGGTTGTGTTTTATCTGTAGAACATCAGTGTGGAAAGATTGAGAGAACTACTTGAAAAGAAGTTCTTCCAGCTATTTTTCTGTCCTGATACCTAAGATAAAATTGGTATTAATCACCAATGCCTCTTCACATGACTTAATAATAGAACCTATGCTAGAACAGCTTATCAAATTGCAATGTCTTATATGATTTCAAGAGAGTAAACACACATGGAATGTTAACAGCCTCAGGTTTGGTCAAAAAAGGTGATTTTTAAACTTCTGATTTTCTGTTGGATACAGAAATTAAAATACTTCAGCATTAACAGTAGTTGGATCACTGACTTAAACACATTGCTGACTATTATTCTGTACACTCAAACACTTAGCTGTTAGCTAGACTCAAGTGCATGCAGTTGTAGACAGAAAGCTTTTACCATTCAACTATGCACATTCTTTTGTATTTTTCTGCAAAACTATTTTTGGAATTATTTATGCCCATCTTGTCCAGGAGCATACTTCTGTCTATGCTAAGTGAGAAGAAAGCATGAGACTAATGGATATCTGTTCTCCTTGGAGAAAAGCGTTTTCCCTCATAATGCATTCTGTGGACAATTATGACTGCTGTTAGTACTACCACTGGTTGTGGCATTGCAGCACAGATTTCTGTTCCTGCTGGTGAAATTAAAATGACCAAAGGGAAAGAGATTTAAATTGAGTATTTGGAAAAAATCAGTTATCTTTATTTCTTTACCCAAATCATCTTAAGATTTATTTAAGAAGGTTCATATTTTTTGCCTGAACTTTAACATTTTTCTATAAAATGTGTTTGTTGCTGTTCCTACTTCTAGACACAAGTTTTTGTGCTCATATTGATGGGATTTCCATTGCATATGTGTTTCTATACCTGTACAGAAAATTGACCGAGGCTGTATACAGGTCAGTTTAGTTTACATGAGTAGTGTGTGATTGTGCAAAATCCGTAACATTTGGATGAGGAAAAAAACCTTATGGACAAGATTATGGAGTCTAGGATACAGAAACTTGTAAATTTAGTCTTTGAAGACACAAGTGATATTTTCACCCTGCATCTACTTGCTGAATATTCCATAAATAGACTTTATTCATATTTCTTTAGGAGAGATGTGGCTGCAATTTATGGAAACCTCATCATACTTCATGAAAAAGCTGAATGCTGCAGCTTTAACTAAAGCACAGTGGTTCATAAATGTTGCAATGCTATATAAAATGCAATGCAGTGTAAAAATATAGCTTGGTTTTTTTTTTTTCTTTCTCCTTTCTGGCAGGCAATATTTTATTATTTGAAGATGATTCCTACAGTATTCAAAGAGAAAAAAACAATGTCAGTGCATTTTTGAAAGAATTTGATTCTGTCTAGTAAAAAGATTTTCAAAATAATCTGACAGCCTGGTTGACAAGGTGTAGTTTCAGTAACCCCTATGCTTTGGTTGATTCTGTTGTGACCTGTATGCGTTGTCATGTCCTTCAGTTTTGGTTTGCTTGTCAAGAACTGAGTTTCAGAGAGAAACTTATAATGGGGCCCAGCTCTGGATAGTTGCAAGCCTTAGAGCTTTCACGTTAGTGGCAGTAAAAAAATTGATGAATAGAACAAAACTTTACTGTGTAGTGATCTAATGTTTTTGTGTTTTTTTTTTCTTTTAGTTATAAGAAGTTATATTAATTCCTTGTATCACCAAATATGTATCTGCAGAGTTAGAAATACTACCACAGTGAAACTGATGCTTTTAATGTCCGTGTAGCATCCTTAGCAAAGCGCTTGATGGATTAGCAAGGAAGTAGTTATATTACAATGATTAGGGGCAATTCATGCCTCATAGTAAAAATTAACATATATTCCATTGTTATTTACCATTTCATGCATACCAGATTAAAGTTTTAATGCAGCTATATTACAAACATATATCTTTAAAAAAAAGAATTTAAAAAATCCCTATACTTTTAACTTTCTGGGTTTGAGTTTTTGAAGCATCCTTAACTTTCTGATAAGGTCTACAATCTCAGGTTCTCTGTGCCTTCTGAGGACTGGGTGGACACCAAGGATTCGGAGTTGTCTTTAAGGACGTACCAGCTCTCTGAGTTGTATGTAAATGTACATAAGTGTAAATGCCCCACCATAAAATAACTGTGAAAGCAGAGATGGAATATAGAAATATAACTTAATAATGCTTTTAATGGGATATAACCTGCAACTGTTTCCCCATTGTATGACCAGAATCCTACCTCTGTTCATTTCAAAGCTGAAAATAGCATATATACTTTCTGCAAAGAAAGCTTGTTGGTGTTGGAGTTTGGCTTTTCAAATCATGGAACAATATAGAGTATCAGGAAGATGTAAGGAAGCCCTGAAGAAATAGTGAAGTGGATGAAAGTTTCCAAGGAGGATATATATTTTTTTTCCTTTTAAAGAAAATAGTTAAGTATCATGAATGTTTTGATTACTCTGCAGTAAGAAGATCCTTAAGGGATGAAAGTATGCTCTAACTAGCTGCTTTGTGAATGTGTAAGATTCGTAGCATGCTTGATTAAAACCTCTGTATTGCTTATGTAAACTTTGCAGTAATTCTGCAACATTTCATAAATCCTAGAAGGTACACTAACCATCTGTCAAAATTTGATGTAAACACTATTAAGAATTGAAAAAAACAAGTGTTCAAAACTCACTAAGAAGTTAGAACTATCTCAAGAAAACATAAAGGTCCCTGCATATACTACTGAGACCGTGGGCAGTTCCAGGACTTGATGGTTTTGCTTAGAATTACCTTCTATATTTGAGATTTCAAATATTCTTAAGCATAATGGCCATATGTGGTAAAGGATGAATGGGAGAGGAATATAGAAAATAGGGCAGAGAAATATGGAACCTCTAATTCATTTTAATTATTATAAAAAACAATAGTTAGAAAAATTTTACTTTGTTTTTTTGAAAACCTTTAATTGACTCACCATGAAACAGGTTCTCTTCCCTAATTGTGAATCTGTGGGTGAACAAACTAATGCATCCTCTCAGTATAAACACTTACAAATAAAGTCAACAATAAGCTTATAAATTCTTCTTTTGAATACATGAATTGCATAATAGTTAGAGATTATAATCAAGACTTAAATAAGCGAGTTTATCTAAATAGGCATGCTGAATGGCATTAGTACAATGTTTTTTCAATAACCTGTTTCTTGAATGACCTTCTCTAGGTCACCTGAAGTACTGTTCTTACCTCTTTCTTTGCTGAATTTTATTATATGCTGTAGTGATTTTCCAAGTCAGAAATAGAAGAGGTCCACACGGACATTATTGCTGTGTTTTTTGTTGCTGAAATTTTCTCAAAGCCCTTGAGCAAATTGAAATGGAACCAAAATTGGTGCCATTCATCAGCAACAATGAACAAACAGGGATCACTCTTCACGTCAGAAAGAATTTTAATGTTTCATTACGGTCTGTAATTAAGTACCCACTGTTTCCTCATCTCCCTTTCTCCAATCTATTTACTTGGCTGTTCATAATACTGACATTTATGCTGACCTGTGTACCTTAAAATTATTTTGGAGGTCTTTAATTCCATTTTCCAGATTACCCTGAGGTGAAAATTTTTACCATTCTCTTCAGTGACAGAGGCTGTTAGAAATACCAGCTGGTCTTTGCATACATTTAATCTCAAAATTCAGTTCCAAAAGCTTCAAACCCTTAGGCTTACAAGGAGTCTCTTAAACTGTATTTCTCAACCTAATAAAAATCCTGCCATAAGACTTGACTATTGCAAATTTTAAATTTTATTTTAAGATGTTCATAGTGAGGCTTAAACTGCAAACTTCCGGTTTTATTCTGTGACAAGCAGAAGCTAAGAAAATAAGCTTGTGCCTGTTAAGACGTACAAACTTTCTTGACTGCCAGATTTCAAACTAGTTTAACTTAGTGTATGACCTGGAGAATACCCTGGTCAGGAGTTTGGTGATACACTTTAGTGCATGGGATCAGCAAACAGCAGATAAAGGCAGTCTGGCAAGTCAGATCATCCAAAAAACAAGCAGTGATCTAATTTTACTTCAGTAATGTCAGGTTATTCTGATGTCATAGATGCTATGACCATTTTTCTGTTGATGAGACTATGAAGAACTTATTTTCTTGTGTCAAACCTTTTTCCCTTATGGGCCACATTGAGCATTGTAGTGTCATGAGTTAAGAAAATGTTAGTATAAGAAGAATGTGTAAGTTTTTTAGGAGTATGTCAAGGTTTTGAAAACGTATTGAGAACTACGTGTACTGGAATGATTAATTTTCTTTATCGTTTATTACCAAAGTCCAATTGAATTTATCAGACTTTTCACTCCCAGTTTGGCGATGCATCTGTAGGTGCTGCCTGGCACAAGTGTTTCTGAAAATACGAATCAAATTGACTAAGAAGCATTTGTTTTGTTAAGGGACTTTTTGTAATATGTTTTTAGCAAAATTGAAACTCATGATGTTGCATGTAGGAGGAGAAAGTAGAAATATTTGTTAGAGTATGAAACTCTAGGAGCTTGCAGCCCAGAAAGCTAGTTGTCTCCTAAGCTGCATTACAAGTAGTGTGGTCTAAGCAGAGATGGAAGTGATTCTCCTCCTCTGCTTTGCTTTCACGAGGCTTCAACTGCACTATGTCTGACTCTGAGGTCCCCAACATAAAAAGAACATGAACCTGTTTGAGCAGGTCCAGAGAAGGCCACAAAAATTACGAGGAGGGTGGAACATGTCTGCTAGGCAGAGAGGCTGAGGGAGTTGGACTTATTCAGCCTGGAGATAAGAAGGCTCTGGGGAGAGAGACCTTACTGTTGTTATTCAATACTTAAAAGGGACTACAAGAAAGATGGGCAGACCGAGAGTAGTGATAGGACAAGGAGTGATGGTTTTAAACTAAGAAAGGGGAAATGTAGGGTAGTTAATAAGAAACGAGTTTGTTTTGGTTTCTTTTGTTTGTTTGGTTGGTTGGTTTTTTGGTTTTTTTTTTGCTATGAGGGTGGTGAATCGCTGTCCTGCATTGCCCTGAGAGGTGGTAGATGCCCCATCCCTGGCACATCCGAGGTCTGGTTGGATGGGAATCTGAATGACCCTGCAAGATGTCCCTGCTCACTGCTGGAGTGTTGGACTATATGACCTTTAAAAAGTCTCTTCTAACCAAAACCATTCTATGATTCTGTGAAATTGGAAAAGGAATTTGAGTGGTCCATCAACCAGTGTCCTCCCCGCACCCCCCTAGTTACATGCCTTCCAGGTTTAGGCATTGCCAGACCCTAGTCTCTGTATAGACCTTGGAACCTGGAGTACTTGTCTTAACTCTGCTATCAACTTACTTTGAGTAAGTTACCAAGTTCTGTATTTCTTGTTTCTGCCTCCATAATTTTCCAGAGTTTTTTCTCCTAGATTTTGCATATCTCTTTTGACTTCCAGCTACCTATTAGGACATAAAACTGGTTTTTGTCTCTGTTCTGGGAGAAGCACAGTTGAGGCCTTTGCAGGAAAGGTGAACTAACTTTGACAGAGAAGTTTTAATGAGCAGCAATCTTCATGGTAAGAGTTATTTAATGGTTGTATACCAGCACTCTAATATTACCAGAGACTCTTTAGGTTGCACAGTGCCCTGACAGGCCTCCTAAATAGGGTACCCAGAATTTGAGTCCTTTTGAGCTTGTGCTGATATCTGTAAAGAAAAATTCTGACACTGTGTGTCAAAAACTTTGCAGTTTGCTCTACAGGAAATCAGGAGCACAGCGATGAGGTCCTCACCTTATCTGCAGCTGCTAATGCTGCGCCTTATCCTGCAAGACCAGCTCATCTCTCATTGTATTGGAAAAATTACTTTTGTCTTTACGTTTTTTTGCAGGAAAATTGACCTTTAGAGGGTCTTCCTCTGGTTCCCCAATTTATAAATCACTGTTTGACAGTGTAGTTCTTGCTACTCTGTGTGGAAATTTGAGATAGATCTGTAGAAACAGGTTCTGAAGGAGGACTGCAATAAGTTCAGAATTAAAACCAGAAACAGTTTCACTATTGTGCTAGTTCTTTATTTTTAGGGGTACCCATTCAGGCATCTTATCCTATTGCACACTGAACTGCACTATGACTTGCTTCTATTGTCTCGAGCATTTTTATTGCCCTTCTGCAGTGTGTAACTGCAGCAAAACTATCACAAAAGATGTTACCTCAAGGTGTTTATTTTATTGTTGCTCTGTGTACCAAATTCTTTTGTGACATACTAGAGAGCTTATCTGTTACGCACTGTTGCTTTCTGTGTCCATAGTAGAAATACTTTCTACTTTTTTTTGCCTATTCCTTCTCTCACAGTAAGTGAGCTTACAGAAGTTGAAAGTGGAAACATACATAGTATCAAGAATTAGTTCTTTCTGAAACCTGTTAGAAACCATGTGGCTGACCGCTCAGGTGTAGGGCATATATGGATGAAGAAGTCAAGAGGTGCTGCTGCTTCTGTAACATAGCTTTGTGCTGCTGATAGGTGCAATACAGGAGAAAACTATGTCCACACCTTAGCTTTTAGCTCACCCTCACATCCTCTGTCTTTTTTTCTAATTTAATACTTGCCATCACACTTACCTAATTTGATAAATCTATCAAAATTTAGGAAATTAGGGACACCTAATCATATTTATCATATAGAATGTTCACCACGGATAGGCTATTTATGCAATTTAACATTCCATTTTTTCCTTCAATTTTTAAGTTAAGTGATAGGCAACTGTTTCACAGTCAGAACATGTTAAACTAACAGCCTACCAGATCTTCCTCTCAAATAAAATTGTTTGGAAACATCTTGTTTTCATTCAGAATCTTAGTGAGTGACCATGTAACTGCTGCTTGCTGCTTACTGCTTAGGTCACATCTTTGCCCAAGTCCAATGCGGTACTCACTTAAGACATTGCAGTGCCCTATGTTCATAATGCTTCTGAGACACGAAATAAGTACGTGGCCAGCAGGGCAAGGGAGGTGATTCTGCCACTTTACTCTGCTCTTGTCAGACCCCACCTGGAGTACTGTGTGCAGTTCTGGAACCCTCAGCACAGGAAGGACATGGAACTGTTGGAGAGGGTCCAGAGGAGGGCCACAAAGATGATCAGAGGGCTGGAGCAGCTCTGCTATGGGCACAGGCTGAGAGAGTTGGGGCCCTTCAGCCTGGAGAAGAGAAGGCTTCGAGGGGACCTGATAGTAGCCTTCCAGTATGTGAAGGGGGCCTACAGGAAGGCTGGGGAAGGATTATTTACAAGGTCCTGCAATGACACGACAAGGGGCAATGGGTTTAAACTGACAGAGGGGAGATTTAGACTAGATGTTAGGAGGAAGTTCTTTACAGTAAGGGTGGTGAGGCACTGGAACAAGTTCCCCAGGGAGGTCGTGGCTGCTCCCTCCCTGGATGTGTTCAAGGCCAGACTGGATGAGGCCTTGAGTGAGCTGTACTAGTGGGAGGTGTCCCTGCCTATGGCAGGGGGTTGGAACTAGATGATCCTTGAGGTCCCTTGCAAACTTACCATTCTATGATTCTATGATTCTACACTGCTTGCTGATTTTAATGTGAATTAAGGACATGAGAGCGACTTCCAGAGTCTTTATAACATATTTCTAAATAAGAATTTGTATTGTGATAAAATGAAGCATTGTGCTCCTATTGCATTCCTATCACAAACTTGGGTGTGCAGATCTCAGGTAGAAACTGGGGTTGTCCAAATGTAGTTTGCAAATTCAAAACCAAGAGCATTCTACAGTGGTTTGATTATGGGTTCAGGAGATCCTAAAACAGCTCTACTATGATGTTATTTGTTCAGTATTGGGTAAAGAGATTTAGCTGAGCAGCAGCATGGAACAGAGAAAGATTACTCCTCTCTGAACAAGAAAGGGGTTCAAGTTGGAGACTTTCCTTCTGGAAAAGGGAGGAGAAACTCAGTGAGACCCTGTAGCTTGTATGGGAATGGAGTAAGTCAGTCACTACTCACAAAGGTGGTAGAAAAGGAGACATTCAGAAAAAAGAGCAATTTGAGATGGCAAAAAATTGGAGATGTTTCAACCTCTATTTTCATTCCTTCTCATCTATCTGTTCTGAACAAACTGTATTTAAAGTAAATTTCATGTTGTACAAAAATGTAGTATTGGTGATAATTTCACCAGAAATTCAGAAGACTGTGTCCTGTCTCACTTCACATCTGCATTTGCAATTGTATTTGTCCTTGCTTTCCCTGCTAGCTCTTACAACAAATTGAGCTTTTATTACTATGACATATTCTTGCAAAATTGCAATTTATGTAGTAATATTTCTTTCAAGACAAGGAATTTGGACTGAAGAGACTTTCAGGGGAAGAAAATGTCTTCTATTATATTCTTGTGGGTCAGAGTTCAGTCTGTACCCGTGTACAAAGCAACCCGTACTTTAAAGAAGAATTGGAGTGAGATCTGTCCTAAGTACCATGGCAAGTTTATCTACAAAATTATCCATCAGATGTTTTTGAGCTATTTTTTAACCTCTTTGAAAAATGTCTTTGGTAGTGGCCAGAGCTGTCATTTCCTTTGGCCAAAATGATTGGTGCATATTGCTGAATTTTTTAGGTAGCCATTAGGTGTTGCTGCTTGCAATGATCTGCATTGCAACACGTGAAAAACCACAGAGATGATGTTGTTTTGGAATCAAATTACCATCCTATTCTGGGTCACTGGTAGTGATTCTGTACCCAGAAAAACGGTTTAAAATACTGAAAACTTATAAAACAACAGTACTTTAAACAGCATGCTTGTTGTCTGTGTGACTATTAACAGTGTGGGCAAGTGAGATGATTATCTTGGCAGAGCTTGCCTTCAAAACTGAAGCTAACAGCCTGTGTGTACAGCTGTGGTATGAGCTGGTGTGTTTTGAAATCCAGTCCTGCCAGTGGGATGTGTAATGGGTTGTTTCCCATCAGAGCATCTCTCAGCAGTGAGATTGATCTCTTGATGTTTCTTATACATCCATGTTTTACCTGTATGCCATACTCAGGAAACTTGGCACAAAGTTTGGCCCTTCCTTGACAAGCAATGTATGTATTTCTTCTTTCCAGGTTTAAAACTGGACTACTGTCAGAGTCATTCTAACATTATTACCAGTTAGGGAGATGATAATACAAAACATGTACAAAGTTCTTTGGCAATGTCTGCAAAAATTGTTTGAATTTTTTTTTTTTTAAAGTCAGAAATTTCCCAAATACTGGTGAATTCAGCTTTAGATTACTGCAGTAGCTGCCTTCCCTATTCCTGAGTTTATGTATTAAGAGTTCTGATATCAGTGACAGGTCCTCTGATTTCTATTGTGTCTTGACACTTCTTCAGTACAGGAGACCAGATTTGTCACACTGCCATATGAGCCTCATGTCTGGAAGTGGGATATGTCAGGAATTGGGATGTTTCTTATTGAACATGCTAAGCAGTAAAGCTGTGGCATTGCAAATAAATAGGTAAAGCAAAAGAAAAAAAAGGAGAATAAAAAAGGGGAAAACCCCCACTTTTCCCCCACATATTTTATTGGAGCAAAGCTACAGTAATATTTTCTCTTTCGAGCAAGGATCAGTACAAGTACAAACAATGGCCCTATGAAGTCAAAGGGTGGACTGTGAGTGCAGGAGTTGGTTCAGTATCTTTTTCTTTAATATCTGCTGATTTTAAGAGGCATCAGGTAAAGTGCCTTTTCTGGTTCCCAAAGCAAACAACAAAATATTCCTGCTCATCAAATATAAATGAATTATAAATATATTTTTGTGCTGTTCCCTGTGAATATTCCCTTAGATTGTGTTCATCTATTTTTCATTATTTTTACCTGAAATTTGTCAGTGTTTGCACTCCTAGAAATTTATGCTCTTTCAAGGAGAAAAATGAAAAAGAAAAAAAAATGTTTTCAAATGTTGATGGCAGTAGAAATGGATGAGATATACATTAATAATGGAAATAATTTTTTATTCATTGCTTTCAGACCATCAATGTGTTTTACTGAGGGTTTTGGTAGTAAAGGGAATGGATAGTTTTGAAGTTGAGCAATGCTGCTGGGAGCTGTGATGTAAGTAAAGAGATCTGGAGACACAAAGCAGGTGGTTCTTGTATACATTAATCCTGTCTTTCTAAATTGCATGTCAACTCCTTCAATTCACGGCTGTGTGACTAGATAAGATGGTAGAGAGTGACTGTGAGTGCCCCTGGCTTTGAAGTAAGTGTCAAATACAACCACAGTTGTAAAAATAGTAACAAATAAAAAAAAAGTCACATCCACTTATTGGTGTGGGATGTCAGAGGAAAAGCAGTGAGCCCGCATATGTATTGGAGGGCTTGTATAGCATAGAAAAAGTGATTATAGCAAAATACAGAATACTCTTTGCATCTTAAGTTGTCAAAAAGGGACAAGATAAAGAAGTTATATTTTCTTTATGAAGCAGTCTTGTTCTTGACTCTTCTAATAAAACCCAGATAGCCAGTGAAGGATCAGACAAGCCTTATTGCAGAGTTTCAGCCATGCAGTCCTGTTGCAAATTGTGTCATTTGTGTGAAGGTTGACGTGTCTTAGAGAAAACAATACTTACTTTTTTCTTTAAAACTAGGTTTTGGGGTTTTTTAAAAGACCTTACAGAAGAGACTATAATTTCAACCTGTTTTCTGAAGTATGAATTTGTAACGATGTTTTTAATCATGATAAATTTCAAGTGACGGTCTTGTACAGTGTAGCGATGCTGCTGGGTGCTTCCCCTGGTGGTGCATTTTTTCTGAGAAAATGTGTAGTTCTGCAGATTTTTCAGATCATTTGATAATCTCAGCTCCTGAAATAAGAATACACTTGCCTGCTCTACAGGTTTGGAAGCACATTAGTTATCTTTGGTCAGCTGGCTTGTGTAGAGAATGCAGAGGTTAAAGATACGTTCTGTTATGTTTAAGTGTGATGGTCTGTTACATGTGTTGTGTGAAATCTAATAGTTTATAACATACCCATGTAGTCTGAGTTGAAATAATCCTGTAGTGTCTTGTAGGATGATGAACCAGTGACTTGAAGTTGTCATTCTTGGTAGGATAAGGGAATTTTTAATCTGTGTTTTTTATTTTTCAAGCATTCGTTACCATCATGGATTCCTCTTGGGAGAAAAGAAAAAAAGAGAAAACAGAAACTCTGAACTGAGAGTGTGTCATAAGGTGGAAAAACAGTTTGGAGCTAGAAATGTAAAATATAACAGGATGCTGGTAAATGGGTTCTTTGTGTTTTGTGCACATGAAAATATTAATATTAACCTACTGTAGGATGTTAAGGGAAGAAAGCTTCAGTCTGCAAATGATATCTCATGCATGGGTAGAAAGGTCACCATCAATCACCAGGGAAGGGAAATTATCAATAGAAAGTTCTCTAAGGTTTCTTTCCCAGATTCTAGCAGAGTGTTAGCAAACATGACCTCATGTTGATGTTCTGCTTTTAAAAAAATTTGCCTGTTCATTGAACACTGCTGTTGTAATGAGCAGTTATGGAGTTTTCTTTGACTGCCTTAAAAAACTCAAATCGCATTCATTTAGTAACACAAGTTAGTTAAGTGGATTTATTTTGAACTATTTATCATAGATCACATCAATATGGATCTAAATAAAAGGGATTTTGTCATGATGAAACAACAAATACAATGCAAATTAGATCTTTAAGAAGACTAAACTACAGAGAGCTTTAATTGCAGAAAATTTCATTGATAATAAATATCCCTTGCAAATGCGTAGTGGAGTGAATGAAGCTTTAGTTGTAGTAAGCCTTCCAGTCTCATCAGTAAGAGGTCCAGGACCCTTGGGTACTGTGAATAGTGTCTCTTACCATGAGACAGAGCTACAGTGAGCCAATTGAAAGTTGTATTTAAAGTATGGATTTTAAAGTATATTTTTCTTAAAATGAACTTCACATGCCAGAAGTACTATATATATTTTACTGAAAATCTATAGACACAGGTGGAAACCAGATTCTTAGGTGGGTTTTCCCTCCCAGGTTCACGACTTTTATTCACCTGCATTCACTATTCTGGAGCAGATCTAAGATATACTTCATGCTTTCTCCTTAACTGGGCATGAAGGAAAGAGGAGAAGCAAAGACATAGGGATGCAGTTTTCCCTGCCTTATAGCTTACTGTAACCTTGCTAAATCTCTACCTGAATGTTATCTCTCTCATGCCTACGGTAGACTTTAACCCCACATTTTCATTATGTCCATTTTTGTTATTCCTTGACAATTAGCACAACTGTGACAAGAAAGGAAACATGATCTGTTGCTGAGTTTGAGGATCTTAAATTTAAAAAAAAAAAAAAAAAAGGAAGAAAGATTGAGCCGAGAAATATTTTAGATTAACATGGTTCCCTTTTTCTTCGGGAATATGCCAGCAAGATTCGACCAAGGACAGGAGATGTAGGGAGATTAGTATCTTATTTTCCTTGCTATGCAGGGATGGAGCGGTAAGTCATTGGATTTAGCAGCTAGAGGATGGCTTTCTTCTTGCCTTTAGTTTAGCGTGAGAACTGAAGTTCTTCTACTCTTTTAGCATTCATTTGTCAAGAAGCTGTTCCAGAACATTAACCTTTTAAGACTTATACTTTCTTTGTCAAATTTGGTTGAAATAATAAACAGTATTTTAAAAAATACTAGAAAGGGGCAAATTAATCTGGAGACTGTGTGACTGAGTAAACCTTGTTTTGTAATGAAACCTGATACAGATGAGGAAATCTGAACCAGGTACTTAGAGGGTTTTAGGCATTGTCATCAAACTCAAACTTGGCTGGCTTGTTTCCATATTTTTCCCCAGCCAGTCGATTAGCAGAAACATTAATTTTTTATAAATGTCACACTGTTACAAAATTACTTTCTATCTGTTGTATTTGCCTGGAACTGAATTTGATGGGAGAGGGAGAAGTACTAAAGTGTGTAATTTTTTAGATCTGCACAAGATTTGTTGCAGTAGGATAAGAACTGTATGCTTTTAAACGGATGGGTTGTAATTTATTTTCTTTAGACCTGCTTGCTTTCATCACAAAAGATTTAATGAAAAATGTGACTGTTTATCGGTAAAGTCTTTCTTCCCACTCCACTCAATGAGATATCACCATCATGTATAAGAAGCAAATCACTATCACGGGTTGTCCTAAGCAAGTATCCAGTGTTATCTAGGTGATGCTGTTAGAGATTCTTTAGAAGTCCATTCTGAGATTCTGTGAAAAATAATCTAGTTGTTTCTTGCTAATGTAAGGAAGGATTGTTGTTGGAGTTTTCAAGGTCCTACAGTGTGTTAAACTCTTGTTACTTGTATTTTGTTGTGGCTTTGGCTAGAGGAAAGAATTGGGAACAGAAAGAGGAGTGTCTAAAGATGAGCCGTTGTGTTTGACCTCTGAAATTTTTTATCAAAAGTGCCAAGTTTCCCTGATGAAGTTTGCATTTGGCATTTTCCTATCATTACAGTAAAATATACTGATCTTCTTTGGCATTTCACTTGAATGTTTATGATTTTTAACTGTTCTGTGTTGAGAACTACCAAACTACTCTTGAGCTCTCTGGAATAAGTATGGAGAAAACATAAATGCAGACCAATACTCACTGCTTTTCAGACTTCCTCTGACCTGCTCATGCAGTGGGAGCATGCTGCTGAACAGCCTTCCACTCTTGCTATGAAGAAGCACTTAGAACTCTGCTCAGCATTCACTAAGAAAAAACTAAAGATCCCTTTCCTTTTGAGTTTAAGCTCTGCTGAGGGAGCTATGTTAAAGCAAGCTGTGCTTGTGATGTGAAACTATAAGAATTCCAATTCACTCGGTTCTTAAAAGTGCGAATTGTATTTTACAAAAGCAGCACAAAATGTTTTTCTTTCATCTGTATTTCTGTCTCAGGAAGGAACCTGCAGTTTCTAAAACCTCTACACCTTCTAAAATCTCTCCACTTTCATAAAGATGATGTCTTTTCATACAGATGATGTGTGTACAGGCAGGAAGAAGGAGATTCTTAATTCTGCAGTAACTTTTCTCATTTCTCCTTAATAGTCTCATGTAAATTTCCCTCTACAGTGAATGTAGAGCTGCACTCAGATTTTTTTTCTTATAGTGAGACCTGAATAATCCAAGTTTTTTAGCTAGGATGTGACTACCTGTTGCTCTACTTCTGCTTCTTTTCTTTCATTTTGTCTTTCAAATGATTTTTTTACTTTTTACTGGGAATCTGGCTAAGAAAGGGCATTAAAAAGAGTAATTCAATAGTACTTAGCAGCTCTCTTAGTGAGTACTTGCTTTCAGACATGGTAGGTGTATTTTGCTGTTATTTGTTTGGGAAATGGAAACTTGTATTTTGTAATATAGCGCTTTGTTTTGGTGTGGGGTGTCATGGTTGTTGTTTACAAGAGCTTAATCAGCTTGAGTTTTTGAGAGGGTACATCACTGAAAAGTAGAGTGTTAATCGTACACTTAGCAGGTTTGATCTAAAGTCATTGTCAGACTAGAAACATTGACTCACAAAAATATCAATGTTCCTGCAAAGCCATTTATTACTGTCTTTTTAGAATAGACTCGTATGGCAGAGCCATAATACACTGCACAAAAGGAGACATAAACCTGAGGTGCATCAAGAATGAGCACTGTACTCATACTTTAAAGTAGTCAACAACCTATTTCCCATGATTGAGTTGTAAAAAATATAATGTGTGCCATTTGTCTGCTCTTTCAAACAGCTACACTTTCCACACGAAATTGTTGTTTGTCACTTGAGTGAATTTTGTATGTGCTGCTGCCCATCAAACTGATAGCAACATAGGTTCTGATGGGTTGGCATGTCCACCTCATTGTTTGAAACTCTTACATAGAGTAAAAACCAGGTTATCCATTTGAACTAAAGCAAAATAGTCAAAGACATTAACACCCTCAAACAAGGGGATCAAGGCCAATGAGCAGGAAGTACTCAGGAATGTCTAATTTTTCAGGAGGAAGTGACAAGCATTATGGAGAGAGAAAAGTCATAGCTAATGTGTTTTAGGGGATTTAATAAGCTTTTTTATTACATTTCTTCTCATGGCACTTCAAGCTGAGGAAACGATTTTAGATTACTCTGACATACAGTGAACATAGGACTCACTGGAAAACCACCTGCAGAAAACAGATATGAGTGGTTTGTTCTGAGACTAGAAGAATATGTTCAATGGAACTCAGCAAAGATTGTTTCTGATTAGTATTTTAATTCCCAACCAAGGTGGTGGACTAGAAGGCATTCTTACTAAATTTTCAGATACAAGGAAGCTGGGAGAGATGGCAGGTATCTCAGAATACAGAATTAAAGTTCAGAATTACTTGCAAAGCCTGACTGTGAAATGCAAGAACTCTTGTAGGAACAAGGACAAACAGTATACTAAGTTTAGGTTGGAGCTCTTTGTTGATTCTCTGATGTGCCTTTCCAGTAGGGTGCAGGCTAATTTTAGAGATGTCAAAGTACAGTCATTGTCATGATGAGGCATCTATGTGGCATGATTTGAGGGAAGAGTGAGAGAATTGAAGTTATTTAAATTGACAGAAGACCAGAAGGTACATAACAGCTTTTTAATATGTTACCTGTTGCTCTGGTTTTGGCTTCAGTAAAGTTAATTTTCTTCATTGTAGCTAGCATGTGGGTATGGTTTGGATTTGTGCTGAAAACAGTATTGGTAATTCAGGGGTGCTTTTGCTGTTGATGAGCAGTGCTCACGCAGAGTCAAGGCCTCTTCTACTCCTCAATCCACACTACCAGTGAGTAGGCTGGGAGTGCACAAGAAGTTGGGAGGGGACACAGCCAAGACTACTGACCCCAGATGAAAACAAAGGGATATTCCAGAACCTATGACATCATGCTCGTCATATAAAACTGGGAGAAGAAGGAGGAAGGGGGAATATTGGCAAAGATGGAGTTTATCTTCCCAAGTAATGATTACACATGATGGAGCTCTGCTTTCCTGGAGTTGACTGAACACCTGCCTGCTGACTGGAAGTGGTGAATAAATTCCTTATTTTGTTTTGGTTGCACGCAGCATTTGGTTTACCTGTTATAGTGTCTTTATGTCAACATACAAGTTTACTCACTTCTACCCTTCTAATTGCCTCTCTGTCCTATTGACAGAGGATTAAGCAAGTGGCTTTGTAGTGCTTAGCTGTCTACAGAGGTTAACTACAATGCCTCTGCTATAAAATAAAGACAAGGACAAAAATGGCAGATTATTTGTGTTTGTGGTTATAAAAAACGTTGAAATAAAGTTGCAGGAAAAGAGATTTATAAAGGACATTTGGGAAAAAAAAAAAAAGGTAAATTACCACAAAATTATGGATGAATGTTCTGGAAGACTGTGAAGGCTTTTCCATTGAAGCCTCTGAGATCCAGCTAGACAGATATGTCTCAAGAATTATTATGTGTAACAAGATCCCCTTGTGGGAAAAGGAGATGGAGCAGATGTCTTCTTCAGGATCAAGATCTTCTTATTTTCATGACAATCTTGCAAGGTTGCCATACATGATAACCCCCAAATTTGTGTGATCAGCCATCCTCACCATTTTAATTGGTGGGTGTGTGTTCAGGCATATAAACTTGTCAAGCTACATCCTCCATTATTGATAAGTGAATAAATTAGATCTTTTATTTTTGCATTTATGAGACTATAAAGGCTTCCCTTGCCTATCAAAACAGAAACTTACACATTTGCTAATGGGTTGTAGGAAGCAAATGAAGCTTGAATTTAGTTCTTTTCGTTTTGACAACTGTTATTGATATGAAGTGTGATGAAAACAGCCTGTCTGTTGTTAGGCTTTTAGTTATTTGGTATGCTGTTTCCAGCCTTTAATTTATAAGGATGAAATAATTGACCTTATATCCTTACAGGGCTGGCTGGGAATTACTGACTGCAGTTATGTTTTATTAACCAGTAGCACTGTGCCATTCAGAATAAATGGATGTGTGTCTTTAATTAACATAAAGGATGGTCTGGTTAAATGTTCTCTTAAAGATTTTTGGTACTTGACAGCCTCCTGATTGTACAAATACTGAAAATACCTTGTGACTGATGAGCAGTGACAAATTCAAAGGAAGTTAAGCAGAAAATATACATTAATATCACTACTGTTGAATTTAGGTTCTCATGGCAAATATGGAGCAATTTTTCTTTACTGTCCTACAATTGAACCCCATGTTACTTATGAAAAAACATGCTTTTTGGTATAAGATTTAGAATTTTTTTAGTGTAATTATTGTTTCCTTCAGTGAGATCTGATTGCCACAAGGTTAAAATAAATTAATTCTTGTTATTTACAACATGTGTGTTTCATTTGAAGAGAGTCCCAGGACAACTAGCCAACATAAGTAAGCTCTACAGAGCTCCCAAGGACATGACCACAGAATCACAGCAAGTTAGTGGGGTGTTTTTTTGTTGTGTTTTTCACTCGCTGGATAAGGAATTGGCTGGATGGTCGAACCCAGAGAGTGGCGATCAACGGCACAATGTCCACCTGGAGACCAGTGACAAGTGGTGTCCCTCAGGGGTCAGTGCTGGGACCAGTGCTGTTTAACATCTTTGTCAGTGACATGGACAGAGGAATGGAGTGCACCCTCAGCAAGTTTGCAGATGACACCAAGCTGTGTGGCACAGTCGACTTGCTAGAGGGCAGGGATGCCATCCAGAGGGACCTGGACAGGCTGGAGAGTTGGGCCCAGGCCAACCTGATGAAATTCAATAAGGCCAAGTGTAAGGTCCTGCACCTGGGTAGGCACAATCCCAAGCACAAATACAGGCTGGGTGGTGAATGGCTGGAGAGCAGCCCTGAGGAAAAGGACCTTGGAGTCTGGGTTGATGAAAAGCTCAACATGAGTCTGCAGTGTGCACATGCAGCCCAGACAGCCAACCGAGTCCTAGGCTGCATCAAGAGAAGCGTGGCCAGCAGAGCAAGGGAGGTGATTCTGCCCCTTTACTCTGCTCTCGTCAGACCCCACCTGGAGTACTGTGTGCAGTTCTGGAACCCTCAGCACAGGAAGGACATGGAAGTGTTGGAGCGGGTCCAGAGGAGGGCCACAAAGATGATCAGAGGGCTGGAGCAGCTCTCCTATGAGGACAGGCTGAGGGAGTTGGGGCTCTTCAGCCTGGAGAAGAGAAGGCTTCGAGGGGACCTGATAGTAGCCTTCCAGTATCTGAAGGGGGCCTACAGGAAGGCTGGGGAAGGATTATTTACAAGGTCCTGCAATGACAGGACAAGGGGCAATGGGCTTAAACTGGCAGAGGGGAGATTTAGACTAGATGTTAGGAGGAAGTTCTTTACAGTAAGGGTGGTGAGGCACTGGAACAGGTTGCCCAGGGAGGTCGTGGCTGCTCCCTCCCTGGATGTGTTCAAGACCAGACTGGATGAGGCCTTGAGTGAGCTGTACTAGTGGGAGGTGTCCCTGCCTATGGCAGGGGGTTGGAACTAGATGGTCCTTGAGGTCCCTTCCAACCTTACCATTCTATGATTCTATGATTCTATGATTCTATGTAATTAGGGTCAGATTTCTGTCCCTTCAACAAAATTGAGTTGCATATGAGTTGTATCATGGAAAAAAAATTATGAGAAGATTACGTGAGATCTGCAATTGACATAGTGAAGGATATAACCTGGACAATTCGAGACGTCATAAAAACCACTGACAATAACTTGACACCTCCCCCTCTATACACATTTTTGAGCTATGTCTCATCCTGCTACTCTGATGCACATACATTGTTTGAGTATGTCTGATGACTGGTGGTGTCTTCTTTCCCTTACTCCTGGGACAGTGATGTATGCCAGATTATTTTCCCTTGGAGAGTTTACTTTCCTGTTTTAGAAAGTAAGGTCCTAACTGGCTAATGTGTTGGTAGTTGTCTAGTGAAGTTTCATTTCCCGTTGTTTTACCATGCATCTGCCCTTCCTCTTGCTTAAAGTCTGCCTAGTCTCTTAAGTGCTTGCGTGGTTTTGCAAACAGATTTATTGTTGAAAGCATATTATTAGTACAGTGCCTAACACAGAGCCTCTGGGTGGCACCACAACATGAATAATGATAATTATAATGAGTCGAGTCAGCCATTAAATCACTTTACCTTCAAATCTTGGCTACATGTGAAAGGGTTTTTTATTTCTAAAGCTGACTTCTTCCAAATCTAAAATTCATTACTTTGTGCATTTTTCATCTCCACAGACATGCTGGTGCTCAGAGAAAACTGGGACACAAAAGGAAACTGAATAAGCTTTAATTAAAAAGCAAGCAACATTTTACAGCAGGGAGGTGGTGAGATCTCCTCCAGGCTTTTCTTGCTATAAAAAGATCCTTCTATTTTTGTCTCACTTGCCTTTTAAAATCCACCACCTACCTTATTTATTCATCTGCACTTGGAATTTACTGATCCAGTTGTAAGAGAGGTATTCAAAATTAGCAGCTGTGCTGTGGCAGACTTAAGAGGTATACGACTTCCTTCAGCAAAAGCAAAATTGCAAGCTCTGCACATTACTTGTACAGCAGCTCCCAGGGGAGATGAAGTTCTAATAGTGTCAGTACCTTTTATTTCCAATATTTAATTATTTTTTGTGTAAAGACAGATTACTTTTGGAATAAATAGATCAGGTAAAATGTGGGAGGGCTTTGGGGTCTATTTTTTGGAACAGACCAGACTGCTTGAAGCAGAGAAAGTGAAATGCTGTGGTTATCTCATTTCAGTGTTCACAATTTCATTTAGGATAGTAGAGGTTAGCAATTGGACTGTTGATGTTCTGAGGAGAATTAAGAAGTTTAACGTACACATCTTTTAAAATGTTGTTCATCAATTTGAATAAATAATATACTTAGCACATTTCCAAACTTTGCAAACTTGGTTGACTTGTGATAGAACTTCTCTGAAAGCTTTTTTAGGCAACTTACTCTCTTGTTTTTCCAAATCCAAGTGATGAAAACCCTTTACAATTCATTAGGTATTTGATGACCTATTGAAATTGACTGTGATCTTTCTTTGTACTTCACAAAAGCATATCATGTTCTGTTATATTTAGCTGTAATTGGCATCTTTATTGGCAGTCTTAAGAAAATGAAATGATGAGGTGGGCTCTGGGACCCGATTAGACCCTCCTTAATTACTGAAACTTTATACTCTGGGGAGACATTTGACTGTAGCTGTGGCAAACGGGAACTTTACCCTCCTGTTCTTTCTATTAATTGTCTTTGCAAATATACAGCAACTAAATACTCGGCTGAGCTCCAACATCCTTTATGTAATGTAAGTAAGAAGAGAGAGGAGAGAGAATTATTTTCTTGAAACCATTTTAATTTCTCTTAGAAATACACTGTACAATTTCCGAAGTGCTTCCTCAAACACTGAATGTTTCCATGTACTGGAACATGTTGTACATCCTGTGGTGTGGTTTGATCTTCTCAGAGGCGAAATAGTTGGTAAGGATTTGGTTTCTGGTTGAGTGATGACGTGGATTTCACCTTTTATGTCAGGTCAAGATGGCCTAGCCATCAGCTCGTGTGTCATGGCTTTAGGGAATAAGATGTCTAGTATTTTTTCTTCATTGACATTTAAGTTCATTACAGTCTTAGACTGCTGAAAAGTACTGTACAGAAAACATGTAAAACCTGCTCATTCATATAATATTGGAGTGACTCTGAACTGTACTGGCAATACCACATTTTTCTTTGAAAATTTGGCTCATAAAATTCAGAAGTGACGTATAAAAGCAACTCTAAAACAACTAAAAGCTATAACTTAGTTGTTGAAAACTGTAATGCTTTTAAAATAATGTTTGGGATTTTAAGGATTTCTTCATTAATAGGCACAGTTTGGTTACTGTGGAAAGCTATACTCTCTGCATGCATGATTATGTTGTCTTTGTGTACAGTCTCTCCTGAGATAAGATTTGACTTCTGAAATATGCTTCATTATGGTTGTTTCGAAATGGTGAATTTGCACTTCAACATTTTCCAAGTGGCATGGTAAAAACCATGTGGTGAAAAGGCAGCCTCTTTTTAATTTTCTTTTTCCCCCATCTCTAATGATAATCACATATAAGATGTGTTTTGTTGTTTTGTTGAAACTCCTAATCTTTTTGGAGCAGTCTATACATAGGTGTCTGGTTTGCATAGAATCATAGAAGGTTTGGAAGGGACCTCAAGGATCATCTAGTTCCAACCCCCTGCCATAGGCAGGGACACCTCCCACTAGTACAGGTTACTCAAGACCTCATCCAATCTGGCCTTGAACACATCCAGGGAGGGAGCATCCACAACCTCCCTGGGCAACCTGTTCCAGTGCCTCACCACCCTCACTGTAAAGAACTTCCTCCTAACATCCAGTCTAAATCTCCCCTCTGCCAGTTTAAACCCATTGCCCCTTGTCCTGTCATTGCAGGACCTTGTAAATAATCCTTCCCCAGCCTTCCTGTAGGCCCCCTTCAGATACTGGAAGGCTACTATCAGGTCCCCTCGAAGCCTTCTCTTCTCCAGGCTGAAGAGCCCCAACTCTCTCAGCCTGTCCTCATAGGAGAGCTGCTCCAGCCCTCTGATCATCTTTGTGGCCCTCCTCTGGACCCACTCCAACACTTCCATGTCCTTCCTGTGCTGAGGGTTCCAGAACTGCACACAGTAGTTTGCAACTACATTTAGCCTTCTACCATCAAATATATGCATAAAGCTTTAAAGCTTGTGATATAAAATCTTTTCGTAATATAAAAACTTTAAGTCATCAGTTTTACTATAGACTTTTACATGCTGCTTATATCTTGTGAGACATTACCTTCCTCTTGCCCATATCTCCTTCACCCTCTTCAAAACATGCTGCCTACCTCCTACTTCTACCCCCTCTGTCACTCAAAAGGGGAGCAGCTCAATTCTCCAAGTTGCCTTCCGATTCTGCATTACAACTTCACTGAGAGGCAGCATTTTTTCTAAATTTCAATTCTGTATTTTCTCCAATTCAAACTATACTAACCAACAACCATCTCAGTTCTGACATCTTTTATTATGTCATGGTTTTTAAAGAGCCTACAGAATGAAGCTCTCAAATGAATTGGAGAGAAAACAGAATTATATTTGAAGAGAGATATATTTGAAGACAGAAATTACAAAGCAGATACAACATCCATAGTGACCCTCTTGAATTTTCCCCCAACCCAAAACTAAATCTATAATCCCCAGTGCTCCAGTCCTCCCCTGCAACACCTCTACCATCCAAGAGGCCTAAACACAACCTCTGGAGGCCTCAAAACAAGCCTATTCCTTACATGTTTGTCCCAATAAAGCAGCTCCAACCAGACACAAGGCTGGAGGGGGAGCAAAAGAGATCGAGCTGGCCTCACCATGGGTTTAAAAAGAGATAGCAGAATTATGGAATTTGAATAGCAATTTTCTAGTTTCTAGAGGATTTCTAAACCTATAGTTGCCAATCTGGGACAACCCAAATGCCTCTTCCTCTGGTCCTTTAATATCCAAGACTTAATGATTGCAATGAAGTTTGCATTGTGATTGATGTGAGTTGTAGTAATAGGTGACATAAACTTCAGAAAGGTATTTTTCTTCACCACATTGTAAGTTGGTGGACGTTATTCTTAGTATGTAAATAAACTACTACTGGGTGTGTTGAATGATAGTGTGATTTCTATTAATAGAAATAAGTTTAATATTTCAACTTCCACTCTTTTAAACACTTACTGGAATTGTTTCAAAATGTACCTGGACTTCCAAGGAAGACAACGGCTTAAATTGGTAGATGAGAGACTTTAGATGTACCTCTGAGGTTCCTGCTTTACATTTTGCTGCCTTATATTTTCTCAACTTTAAAAAGTTTTTCTCCTCTTACAGTTTGAAACAGTATTCTATACTTTGATTTTTTTCTATAGTCCCTATGTTTCTAGCTTTTCAGACTGTGTCCATCACTTTTGTTATATTGTCCCTGTTCATCTTTCTTCCCGAGCCAGACCAATGCTTGCTTTCCTTTTGACATTCAGATGCCCTCAGAAGATATATGGATTGGAACTAGATGATCTTTGAGGTCCCTTCCAACCTTACCATTCTATGATTTTACAATTTCCATTATGATGCCAACAAAACTATAGACAAATTATGGCTGCATTTTAAAGGCATTTGTTAAAAAGGAAACTAAGAACACTGCCTGTTTAATCTATACCTGTACCATTCTCTCATTCATTCTTTTCTAAGTTTCTGAATTTGCACATCGAGTGCAAGGTCTCAAAAACTGCATTTGAGCAGTATCCAAGTAAATTTATGTAAATTATTGTCTTTTTGAATAGTTACTTTCAAATTACCTATGAATTGCTTAAGCATCCAAACTCAATTGCAACAGTGGACACAACTCCCCAAATCTTCTTTACAGGAGTGTTTGCACAGATCTTTGGCACTAGCAGTACTCGTGAGTTTTTTCAAATCTTACTTTAAAATCTATTTCTGTAATTAAAGTTAAATTAAATTCTGTAATTAAAGGAAAAAAAAAAAGGGAAAAGACAAATTATCAATGGAAGTTAATGATGGGTCAAGTATCCACAGATTCAAAATTTTCTTGGAATTTTTCACAATGCAAGTACAAAGAATCAGAATTTTGTATCAGTAGTTTAAGTATTTTTGAGTTGTTTGCAACAATGATAGCATCATAGTCTTCAGCTGTTAGACCTGGAGATTAATAACAGTGTTTCTTCCCAGTGATGAATGACCACTTAGATTTTCCTTTCAGTTAAAATTACTTTGACGTAAAATGCTGTGGATTTGAAATTGGGAGAGGAGGCTATTTATTCTGCCCTTGTTCTTTGTTATGTTTCTCTTTTAATATTGCATGGAAGAATGATCCTCTTTACACAGAAACAGATCAGAAGCTTTAGAAAATTTGGTGTCATAAACTATATTTCTATATTTGGTTGGGAAAGCCGAACTGACCATCTGAAGTTCTCCAGGAACGGGAAGATCTATCTGCTATACCTGATGTTCAGTAAATTGAATAGGAAACTAAAAGGATTGCACAGCACTTTGTGTACCTAAACTGGGTGTAACAGTGCAGTAACTACTTACTAAAAAAGTCAGATTCTGCTTTGCAGATGGAGGAGAGAGGACTCCTCTTTTTGGCTGCTGTTGCAAAAATTTTGTTCCCCCTTCTTAAATATGTTGTCCCATAGGTGTTACTGCTGTCTTTGATGGGCTCAGCCTTGGCCACTGGTGGATCTGTCTCGAAGCTGGCTGGCATTAGCTCTATCAGACATGGCTCTAGCAGCTTCTCACAGGAGTCACTCTTGGTAACCCCCACTGTTAACAAACCCTTGCCATGCAAACCCAGTACAGACCTCAGACCTATCTGCCTTTTCGTACTTCAGCTGCCATTTTATTGCCCCATCACTTCGGTGCTTCGTGCAGTGCTCAAATTTTTCACAGTAAGCTTTTGGTTATTTTGCAGAATTTTCCACTGGCAAAATTCAGCCTTACGCTAGTCAATCATTTTCCAGATTGTGTATTAATCTTTTCAGCTGCATATGTCCCCTGTGTGTTTCCCTGTTGTAGAATCCAGGTAAGCTGAGCTATATTTTTAGCAAACTTTGAGTTTGGTAGTTTGTTTTTTTTTTCCCTGCCATATCCAAGCATCTTTCTCTTTTAGAAGTTTTTCAGTGATCCGTGTGTAAAGAATTTGGTGGTTTTCCCTTCGGTTTTCTGCACATTGCTTTCAGCACTATCATGTTGCAACCATGGAAGAGCAGGTACTTGTGTAGGTGTTGAAGTAAACTGTAAAGTTCCTTATCTTCTCTGTGGTTTGATTTGGTTAGGGCAGAGGCTCTTTGCATTTGCAGATTGTGAGAGGTTCACATAGCGATGACCTGTCCAGTCCCTCTTTGTGGGTTGAACCGGGATTAAAGAATGAATCACCATCAACCTTGAGGTATTGCTCATAAATGTAAAATGTCTGGGTTTTTTTAGGAAAGTTTATGAAGGAGTGCAATGATTATTTTTGTTTCCCACAGCTATTACTGTGTTACGAATCTCAGACAGAAGAACAGCAAGCAAATAAATATTGATCGTCTGATATTCCCCATATTTAAATGCACATAAGTGCTTGTTTCCTTTTGTTGATGTGTTCTAAATCCCTAGTCTGGTCATCAAAATGAAGTAATGCTGGCATGTTTCACTTTTATGATCTTGTTTTTCAAAACCCGAACTTTGACTACTCAATTATTTTGTATTTAATATCTTTTGCTCTATATCCATAAGTAGTATGGTAGTGTATGCTACCATGGCAGGAGAAAAGCTCTAGAAAACCTAATGTAATAGAAGTTTATATTGAAATATTCTTTGGTAATATTACACATTTTAATGACTATCATGAGAACTGTTTACCAGATGTATAAACATATTTAGGTGCCTTAATTTTTTTTAAAAAAATGTTAAATTTTTACTAAGAGAAAGCCAAATTCTGTTCATCTGATGACAGTTCCTACAGAATTGATGGCAGGCAGAGTCCCCTCTCTCCTGTGCTACTGCTTTGTGAGTATGACTGCTGGGTGGTTCTAGTGCTTAAGCTGCTCACATACAATTTAAAGTAAACAAATTTAGTATTTCTACAGATATTAAAAAACAATTTTGAAGAACACTTCTCTGTTACCAGACACAGGTGGCTATGAATCTCCTCCTGGTCATTCCGTTTAGAGCCAGAGATATTTGCAGAATTGTAGGTTTACTCACGTTTATTTCTACCAAGCTTTGATGGCTAACAGAGGCAGGGAAAGAAGGTCCGCTACCCATGTAAGTTATCCAATGAATTAGCACTAAACTTTGCTGCAGAACTGGAGTCAAAGACTTTTCTGGTTGTGCCTTTGCTCTTGCTGTTACCATTCTTAGTGACAGTACAAATTCATTGACTAGAACTTGTTATGGTACATCCTCAAGCAGAATAGTGAAGGTCTGTTCTTTGCAACAAGTTAAGATGGGCTATTGTATGGCAGATCCTTAACTATGTATAGTTAAATTCAAGGAATCTCACTGAATACATGAATAAGCTTTTCTTCCATTGTCTGTATTTGGTGCTAGGAAGATTTAAGTGGACCTCCTGGAGCATCTGCTTATTAGGAGTTTGAATTCATGTTTTCTTGGAAGTAGCTAAAGGCAAAAATTACAAAAGCTGAATGCGTGAAATATGCTTTATGCAAAAAAAAAGTGTTTTATATGACTGCTTATTAGGAAAATATCCACATTAATTTTGAAGACTGACACATTAAAAAATGTACAGAGAGAAACAGCACAGAGAAATTCCAGTGTGGAAATATATATTTCAAAGTTTATTCAGTTAATATAGCATCTTACGTAAAGCTAGAGAGTTTTCTGTCCTGTGAAATGGCGTGGAGTATTTAAGAGATGGACATTGAGATTGTCCGGGATGTCTGGTTTGAACCACACTTCTGTCAAATCACAACTGTTATTTGTGTTTGCATTAAGGATGCATTTCTGTTAGCTTCTTCCTTGTATATGTTACTTTCCTTAACTCTTAATTTTGATTTGCTAATGCAATTGACTACTCTTCCCAGTGTGGTAGGTTAGACCTTAACAGATTGAATAATCTTGGCAGGGTTGTTGGACTGATGAGCTGAAAAGAAGATTCTGCAGAACATTTTTGCATCAGAGTGGATTTTATTATTCAGCTGTTTCTTCCTCTTGTATTGGTGCTATTTCAATCCTTTCTCTTTTGGCAGTTGTGATCTCTCATCTCTGGAGAGCTTTTGAAAGAAGAGTTCATTCTGGATGTGAGGGGAGAAATGTTTGGTAGTAATTTTCAGCTTCACTGTGAAAAATGTAAATGACTACACAAAATCATGAAAATTCTAAAGACTAAAAGAATGCATTTGTAGACTTACATTAAAACCAAGATGTGCCTTATAGAGAGGTGCAGAAACGAATTAGAGATGACACCTTCCTGGCATGGTAACAGTTGTCACTTTGTAACGAGCAATTGGAAGATTTATAGCTTTTAGCACTATTCATCCCTCTGTAGACTAACACTTGTGAACTACTTGTTGTGCTGCAGGTCAGGCAGATGTGTTGCTGTGGATGTGATTCCTGATACAGAAGCAGTTGGCACTTTTCTTCCCAGTCCTGTTAGCAGCTATTTTCCAGCAGCTTCACTTTCTGTTTACTCAGTATTATGTGGCTGCAGAATTTAGTCTAGAATGACTTTCAAATGCTTTAAAATCCTCTTTGTTTCCCTTTTTTTTTTTTCTTTTCTCTTTGTTTTCTTTCCTCACTAGTCATTTTGGAGAGCCGGGGTTCACAAACCTCACTTCAGATATGCACTGCAAGTAGTGTACGGACAACAGCAGCAATGAGGTGAGAGCAGATGGCTCATACTGGATACATATATTATCACAAATTGAAATTCACATTTCTGGAGAAGCTTCCCCATTTCTAGGTCCTGCAGTGACCAGTATTCCACTTTTCTAGAAAGTAGCTTTCTAAAACCCCTTGGCTTGCTCTAGGTTGTGTGCAACATGAAAGATGAAAAGTATGATGAGAATAGAGGGGATGCTACTGTAATTTCTGTACTGACCATCAAATCACAAAACCTGAGTTATGCAATAACACACTTCAAGTATTTCCAAAACAATCTATGCATTTGTTTCCAAAGGAGGTTTGTGATGCTTTTTGAATGCAAGGTCTTGGGCTCAAAATAAGAGATGCTGGCTAATCAAAGGGGAGATGATGCAAGACACCCTTCTCTAAAAACTAGGTAAAAACATTAATGTCATGACATAGTTTGATTGCATTGCTGTAACATACAGTTAAGTGTATAAAAAATAATTTGAACTAATAAAGCCAGCATTTTGAAACCAGTGTCTGAGCTCCTAAATAAATAAACTGTTTTCAGTGAAACCAAGTCCCAAGGGCTTCCATTGACTCAGTAATAGTGGTGGCTAAATGCAGCTGCATGTAGCAGAGGTCCATGCCTTTAGAGATGACTTGGACTCTTTAATCCATTAAATTCCAAACCTTGGGAAGATTCAGCACTTAATAATGTGTTTAAATTACTAGCTGAAATTAATTTGCGCTTGCCTTTTTCCTAGTAATCCAGAAATTAGTCACTACAACATATCCAAAGAACCTCAGGAGTAAGTATCTTGAGGAACAGAGCTATATAGCATGGGAAGTACTTTTTTAATTTCTGGCCTATAGTGTATTCAGTAGGGGTTTTCTCAAGACTTTCTGGGACTTCACATCCAGACTTTAGGTAAGTGAAGATAGATTTTTTTGAATTAGGAGAAGTATGCAAAGAATGGAGGGAGGGATTTTTCATTAATTTTATTGGGGTGAATATGCATTTAGGCATAGATATTAGAGCCAGTGCTTGCAGAAACCCGCTAAATTTGCCAGGAAGCATTACCAATTAACGTAGTTAATTAACAAGAAGCTATGTTAAAATTAGTTTGAGGTTGGAGGAGGGGAGAGAGAATGAATTGTAATTAGAAAAAGAAATCACATCTGCTATTTAGAGAACTGATATGGAAGCTTTCAGGTCTCAATGTTGGAAGATACACTGCATTGCAGCCATGGCTCATTCATTCAGTCCATTCTCAATTTTCTATGAAGTAGTTGCTTTGGTGTTAGGTATCATGATTTCCAGGAAATATTGATTACTCTAATCAAATTTAGCTTTCTGTAGGCTCGCATAGTAATAATAATTTTTAAAAGGTCTCATTTTTTGAAACTTCTCAGAATGGTAAGACTGTTGAAAAAATTATGCTGATTTTCTCCAGTTAAGGATTTGGGTCCTGCTGGGTAGAGTTTTCTCAAAATAAAATGCCATCTTTTCCAGCTTGTATTACCCTGCATGCTGTTACTAAGCAAAGAGCCATTTATCTTTGCAAATTGAAAGACGTTTCACACTACAAATACATGAGTTATCCATGAAGTAGTGAACATCTCTCATACACCATTCTGTTTTCCCAATATGTTATGGTTTGAGGGGTCCTCAGATTCCCTCAGAAACTACAGGGACCAAGAACTGGGCATCCCAGGATGTTGTGATATTGTTATTCTATTTTGTTTTCTGGTGCCAAAGGCTTAAAAGCCAATGCTCCCTCCCTACACATCTCTCTCTGGGAAGAGCACGTGTTATCTCATGGTTTGGGGGGGACATGGCTACTAGCTGGCGGGGAATTTTGGGCTGCATGACGTGGCCTAGTGGGACTTCATATACCTCAGATGGAGACAAGGGGTAGCAGTTCTGGCCTACCCTTAGACCTGCTGAGGGTAGAACAGGTGGAGGATTCTAAATGACTGTAATCTGATAGACTTAGCTTAACTCGTGGATGTATTCATTTCCCACAACTGCCTTTTACATATATGTACTAGTAAATAGAATCTCTCTCTAAACTTCCAGTCAGTGTACAGTATTTTCCATTCTTACTCTCCAAAAGAAGTAAGAATCACCTCTGTAATCTAGTCATGGGTAGCTCATGGCTCTCAAATGACGACACAAAAATAAATTACATTTATTTAATAGATTCCTGAACAGGCTTGATTTTAACCCAGGGAATCTTCAGATCCTTCTCAAAAAATAGTTCTTTATTTTAAAAGTAAGATTTGACATACGGATTAGAATGTGTGAAGCAGTCTTGAATATTAAGTTTAGCATGGCGTGATGTGGCACGTTATCAATAGGCTTTGAATAGAAGAAACACGGGTTTTGCTGTCAAAATGTGTCCATTTTTGGCTGACATACTTAAGCATTTCCACAAAAGAGACTAAACTTATATGGAAAAGCACCCTCTTGCCAATATATTCTGCACATAAAGGAAAGAATTTCCTGCTATACCTTACAATCAGAATTGTAATATGATCTGTTCAGTTTCAAGAGAAAGCAAATTCCACCCTTGGTGTTGCGATAGTCTGGGTTTACATGGTCAGAGTTTTCAGGTCCTCATTCTCGTGTGCCATTCACCATTACAGTTTAGGCAAATCCAAATCTTGTGCTCCTTTTATGTTATCCTGTGTGTGTGTACTCTGATCCCTGTTGGCCTCACCGTACCTGTTCAACCAACTTTGAAGTTCTCTGAGTACGGATGTTTAGTCTGATCCCCACTGGCAGCACTGCAGCTATCTAAAGTGTGTGGAGTGTGTGAGTACACCTAAGCTGTAGTGCAACTCAAAAAGCATTGATTACACATTGCCTACTTTTCCATTCAGACAGACAAAACCAGTATCTGTACTAGTTCCCTATATAACAGCTTTTCTGGAGGTCTTTTTAACACCAACAGTTCACTAGCTAAAGCAGGTGTTTGTGCCAGGAGAGACTGAGAGTGGAGTGTAGGTTAACCATGCCTTGTGTATTTTAAAGATATGCTGGAAAAAGTTATGCAGTGTAGTGTAGGTCACACATTTTGATATTACTTAAATAGATGAGACCCAGACAGCAAAGGAGTGGGACCAGTTGGTTTATAAATAACATCAGTGACAAACTCTGTTATAGATCTACAGAGACAATATTTATGAAGAGCTGTGGTTGCTGTATTTATATCTTAAGTATGTGGATGAGGAGTTGTCTAATGTCTCTGTGGCTCTTGTGAAGAACATACATAGGGTGTGAAACTAGCTTGGTGTCTTCTAAACACCTTAAATCATTACTTATTGCTCTGGTTGCTTTTGACTTGTTAAAAAGTTAATATTTTTACTCTTCCTTGCGTTTTGCTTTACCATAATATTTATTTGACTTTTTAACGCAGTTGATACATTCTGGAAAGGTCTGTATGTACAAGCATTTCTATTTAAGGGTTTAATTCTATTTAAGGATTTAATTCTATCTAAGGATTATTAGAAATGACATTAATAGCAAATCTAAGAGCTTCTGTTTCCCAGTCTCAATTAGAAATCATGATCCTTTGTTTTTGCTGACATAATTACCTCCATATGAGCCAGTTCTAACAAGGCAGAATTGAAAGTTCACATTATAAATGAGCAGCAGGAACAGATGGACTGAGAAAATAGTCAGGTTTCATGCAAATATCAATAAAGGTGATTAGTAAAGCAATAAAAGCATTTGGCTCGTATATTCCTTCATATTAATAAAGACTGTCTAACTGGGAAAGTCTTGAGGACAGTTAGAGGTGCGGAGTCAGATGTACATCTTCTATTTGTTACAAAGTCGAGGTTTGGTTTGTGAGATGATGACACTGCCATGAATGGATGTCAGACTGCCAGGCCCAGATTAAAGTTCATAATCTTCACAGTTTCATTTTGCTTATGGACTGAAAGCACTACATTTCATCCAGTGAAACACAGACTGAGCTGAAGAGCTTAGATCTTATTAAGACAGTGCGAAAAATGGGATTAGGACCCCTTTTACTTGGGTTTCAGTTTTCTAGTTTGTGAACCTCCACTTGCAAATTCCTTGGGCCACAAACCTTCCCACTGTCCCTCTCTCCTTACTGTTTCTTCAGGTATCAGTCTTCTGCAGTACTATGAGTTTGTTGCTTTGTGATGCTGGTGCACTCCTGTATTTCTCCGTACCATATGGTGCTATGCCCTTTACTAGATCTATTTGTCCTGCATTTTGCTTCACTTCTCTGACTGCCAGAGACAGAGAGGAGAGCAGCAGAGCCTCTGGCAACACAGAAGGTAGGAAACAGCTGGAATGCATCTATATCTATATCTATCTATATTTATCTGTATCTATATATATTTATATCTGTCTATATAAATATATCTCAGATGTATAGCACATGCCTACATATTCCTACCCAGGATTTTCTGGAGAGAAATGTCATTGTACATTATGTAGCATTTGTTTGTTGACTCACATGTGCTCTGGACTCATTAGAATGTCAACACACACATTTGCATGTTATTTGTGTATGCTTGAGGGATGTTTTGAAGTTGCTGCCCATGTTGTTGATGGGCACATGCACTGTGGGTTGAATTTCTGGACTGCCAAGTAGAGTCAGTACCTCAGTTTTGCCTCTCAGCTATCTGGAAAAATGTCAGAAATCCTCAAGATTCGTCTAAAGATCATTTCCTAACAGAGATATCTGGGAAAATGTAAATGAGAAGGTTAAGATTGCTTCCTGCTTTGTCTTACATGCTCAGAGCTGCTAAGACTCACAGCAATGTAGAGGTGTAATTTTTTTTCTTGGGTGCTATTAAGTGCAAGTGTAAAAAAACTGTATTTACTCTGAAGACAGAAATGGTTTCCCAGTCAGATAAAGCATACTGTATGGAAGGACACCCAATGATTTTTTTCTCATTTCTTATTTACTAAAGAATGAACACTCAGAACAAAGTAATTCATCCCTTAAAATCTAGTTAGCTGACCTCTTTCAGTTGTAAATAGAAGAAATGCTAATTGCTCCAAGTAAGGTCTTAGGTGGAGTGAAGTGCTACAGTAAGATCTTTGGTGACAATAGTCTTCTCCGTTGTGTGTTTTGTTTACCTTCCTGGAAAAAAAAAATCTGTCATGACTGTGCCTGATTGGTATATATATCTAACTCTTAGTGTTACATCTTGTGGTGAATTCAGAGACACTTTGAATAATATTACTATGGATTATTTGCATGTAATAGACCTCTTGTCATGAAATCTTTGAAATACTGTAATGTAATTAGTTTTTCTTCTACTTCATAACATTTTTTCTCCTCAGTATTAACAATGAATATAAAGCCTTGGCTGTAATCTTGCTTTTCTTAGTTTTGCTCTAACCATTAGGACTTCTAGTCAGAACTCACTCTCCTTTTTTTGTAGTCTGCTCTGGGAGGACAGGAGAGCTTTCTCAACTAGAACCAAACTTTCGTACATTTTATTTAGCTTTTGATCGATTTTGTTGCTGCTCACTGTTGGTACTCTATTAAAGTTGTATTTTTATTGTTGTAAACTCCTGTGTGCTGTGGTGGTTGGCAATTTAGAAGCGTGTTAAGTAATATTGATTTCCTTTTTCCCACTTGGCAAGTATTTTATTTTACTCCATTTCTAATACTATTTTAAGTATAATTTACTGGTTTTATTTTCTTCCTTATTTACAACTTGGCGTCTCGTAGAGCAAGAGACCATCACAGTGCTTGAAGAGAAGTCCTGAGAGAAAGGATACTCACAAGAATATACCTTTCAGTTCTGGTGCTATCTGCCTTTAGATGACAAGATGAGTTTACATATTATATTCTTCCCTGGGGAAGCGGTGGATTTCCAAACACTGAACGCTTTCAAGATTCAGGTGAACAGGTTGCTGGACCGTCTTGTCTAGACCATAGATTTGTCAAGATAATTCTTGAGGTTCCTTCCAACCTGATATTCTAGGATTCTATGGCATCATTAAATACTAGATTTGCCTATTTGTCTCATGAAAATGATTCTGATTTTCACTGCAGTTTAAGTAACCTATCAGATAGTCACCCTAAATCAGTGTCTTAACAAATCAGCTTCCAGAAAACATCCTTCTCGGACCTCCAAGTGCTAACCAACAAGGTGATACATGGAGACCTGTCCATTTGTAGTATCTTTCACAATAAATACAGACATTGTGGCATTTTTCACAGTATCGTCAAGGGTGGAAGAGACCTCAAAGATCAAGTCCAACCCGTTACCACAGACCTCAAGACTAGACCATGGCACCAAGTGCCACGTCCAAACCCACCTTCTCACTTCATGATAAAATGTGGATCCTTCTATCAGAAGTGATGTTTTCTGAATTGTCTTTGTATAGAATATATATGTAGTGGGGAAAGTAAAGCTGACCTTCACTAGGGGGAAATAAGGCTTTATTTGAAGTGCAGGTCCCACATAATGCTACAGAAGTTACTACTACATCTCAGAACCTTCCACAACTTTCTTGTGATTTTATCCTGAGTTGGAAACCTGTACTGAGCAGTACAACACACCAAGGGGAGTAAGGTACCCAACCCAACTGGATAGTAAAGCTGTGGTTTTTAACAGTGGGTTTCGTTGCAGCTGTTAAGAGGGCACAGTGGCCTTTTCAGCTATGGTAATCTTCCATTTCTCTTCAGACTTTCCTTGAAATAATAGTGGGAGTTAGTTCTTAAATCAAAAGAGGTTAATGTGGTAATTTTCACTGTTTCTTTGTTTCTCTTCTGCTCTGTACAGACTGACAGCTTTTGGTTATTTCTAACAGTGAAATGTTTCTTCAGTAGATTTCTCACAACTGTTGAAGTGTTTCATTTTGGAGGAATGCTTTAGACCTCAGGTCAGGCTGTTATGGCTTTTCCCCTGAAGTTCTATTGTGTGCGTGGGAGAAGAGGGTAACTTATCCCTGAAAATACTTCTGTATTTAAAAATGCTGAACAAAAAACTCCATGAGGAATTCCATAATTATTGGAAAAATATTAACAAACTTCATTAGAGTTTGTATTTAGCTGTATGGGAATGGGTGAAAAGAGAAACAATTCCTCTACTGTTAATGAATTTCCTTTCTGTGTAGAAAAGTAAGAATGGATAGAAAAGGGGATTTTGGAGAATGCTTGGAAACTTCTCCAGAGGGGCATGAGCACTCACAGTTTTCAGTTGATTTTTCTTCTGTAAAGACTGATTAAACCTGACCTTGAATCCATTTCTCCAAAATCTGAAGTTGTAGTTTCAAGGGAATGGTGCAGTTTGAATCTTTTGTGCAGACAAAAATGTAACAACCTTTATTTATGAAGTTAAGAATTTATAAAGTTAAGATATTATTGTTGGTACGATTGAAATCTCAACAGTTTGAGGAATATTAGTTGCAGTACTCGTAACATAATTTGAATTGTAGCACACATATTCTCCATTTACCTGTAAAACTAACCTCTCTTTGCTGTTATGTTCATCCTTCCCTTGCCCTTCTGGGTCCTAAGGTTGATGGTACCTATATTCCTAAAGGAAGCAGGGGTTGCAGGAAGTTACTAGCATCCTCCAGTTCTTCAGACCAGTTGCTACTGATTTTGTGCTCTCCGATACGTTTTTTTCCCTTTGCTTTTTTTTAATTGGTGTGCAGCTGCATGATACAACTGTATTTGCTATATGTAGTGTATTTTACATTATTAGCTATGTGTGCTAGGTATGTTCTGTTAATCTCTTTTTTACTCCTAAAACTTCTTTTCCTATTCTTAGGTCTGTATTTCTTTGAATTACGATTGTTGAGTTGTTTATGGCTCAGGGTCTCCAGTATCAGCCTGTGGCCTTTCCCTACCATGCCTGCTGTCCTTCACATTGTATCCCATGTCCCAGCTTTCAAAGACCTCTTCTGTCTTAATCAGGCTTGTATTCTTCTGTGCTATATCATTGTCATAAATACTACTGCATGAATGCTCTTATTCATAAATTCTTAATTTTACTCCAAATAATTACTTGTTAGTGCTATTACGTGAAATCATGCTTATATAATGCAAAGATAAGTAAAACAAATGAGGCCTAGTCACTTAATCATTAGGAAAGTTACTGATAAACTAAAGAAGCTAAGAGAACCTTCACAGAGCCCAAGAGAAGTTGAGATTGGCTTTCCTGAGCTGCAGTACGATGTTGAACAGTGATATTGGTAGAGCATGCAGAGTCAAAAAGATTGCGTATGAAATTTCAGACCATGTCTACAAAAAGGTTTTCCCAGGCCATTTTGGCTGGGAATTAACTTTGATGATTTTGGGTATCATTAGTGACAGCAGCAGCTCTCTCATTTGTTCAGCATCCAGACCACTTTGAGACATTTTGGTATGTGTCATTGTACTCTCTGCTTTCAAATCATGTTCTAGGACAAAGACATGTGGAAAAGTGAAGCTAGAAAGAATTGCCTCCACCTCTGAATGACCTTATCCATGGTGAACTGTAGGTATAGGCAGTACAATGAGCAATGCCAAGGGCACTAAAAAACCCAACCACGACTCTACTCCATCCTTCGCCAGGCTAGCTGATGTCTCTTAGCGAGAGCCCAGGGGATGTGTAGCAGCAACCATACTGTGAACTGGGAGACATGAGGGCTTTCCAAAACCAGCATCTTGTGTCACAGTCTTTCATCTGTTTTTCCTGTCCTGGAAGCAGATAAACATTGTCATGTCATGCTTAGAGCAGCCATGCTTTGAGGCATGCACTGTTGGAAAATCTCGAACCACTGCTGCCTGAATCTATTCACAGCTTTAATCTATTTCAATTGCTGGGGTGGACATTTGTTGTTTGTTTGTTTTCTTTTTCTTTGAAGCAAATACAGATTTCCTGCATTTCTGTACATAGACACACTCACACATCTTCAGAGTGTCCTTTGGATTTGAGAATGAAGGAAGCCTTTGTGATTTCCTCCTTTAAGATAACCAGTGGTATCCTGAATGTTAAACATGAGCAAATTCCAGATGATTCATAACTATGCCTACCACATCACATTTTCATCACCTTGTCTTTTATAATTTGCATTACTTCATAACACAGAAATACTCTGTGGTAGTTTGGTTTTTTTTTGTTGTTGTTGTTGTTTGGTTGGTTGGTTGGTTTGGTTTTGGGTTTGTATGGGTTAACATCAATTTATGTGTTTAAAATTAATCTCAATCATTTCAAATGAAATATTTTTTATAGACAGGCAGTATATCTTCTTGAACTCTAATAGTATGTGTAGTTGACTGTGAAGGCACAGCTTGGACAAGTTTGTAGCATAGTATCACAGTATCACCAAGGTTGGAAGAGACCTCAAAGATCATTGAGTCCAACCCATTACCACAGACCTCAAGACTGGTGTCTGTGTAACTTACCTTCTAGATACATTGATGCCGTAACATACATCTCACTCACTTTTACTAATGTAAATGGAGCCTTTTTTTCAGCTCTGTTACACAACTCATTCACAGTTTTAATGAAAGTATACTGAGGGAATTAAACTTTGGGAATAACATTCATGAACAGTATTACTTCTGATACAGTTTGATAGAGTTGCAGTTGCATGCACAACAATTTAGAGCTATACCTAAAACACAAATCCTAATTAATTTATCATCTCATCTGAACACAGTGCAGGGTGCAGCACAGGGTAAGAAGGGGAGATGGCAAAGCTGGTAGGAATGTTACGATATTACCATCAGTGTACTGTGGCACTGCAAGGTGTGATTTTAGCATCCATTTCACTTTCACTGACCTGTTTCTAAACCAGACTTGCATCTTGGAACTGTCAGTTACTCCCAATGTCCAGACAAGTCTTTATTTTAGAATATATTTTATAATTTAATTCTCCTCACTCGATTGATTTCTGACCTGACTTTTATTTCTGATTCAAATGGTTTTCTTAATAGCTTTGTTAACAACAGTTGCCAGAGATTGATCCTTATTAAACATTTTTTTTTGACATATCTCAGCATTTTAGCCACCCATTTACTTTCAGCTGACCATTTTTAAACTGCCCATTTCTATGGATTCCTTGCATAAATATTTTGTGGCTCATTTGATTCTCTGCATAGTTAATTGCTTCTCAGTTTTCTGCAAAACTAATCTGCAGCCACATAATTAACAAACTCTTTAATTCCTTATTAATTATTTACTGTTCTTTTGAATATATAAATTAATTGACTTTAAATTTGCTGCTGTGCTGATTTGACGTCTAGTTAATTGTTTTGATTAATCAATTAATTAGCTGCTTAATCTCTACTTAAAAGTATAACCCCATGTCTGCCTTGCAAATGTTCTCGCACACTTCCCTGTTGTTTTCTCGTTCATTGCTAACTTCTAATCCAGATCTGGATGCTCGGCTTACTCTCCAGGCACACATGGACCTTTTAGGATTACATACAGTGAAACCATCTCTATAAGCCCAGTGATGCTCCTTATATATCTGGATTTTCTCCAAACATATTCTTTCTCATGTGACACACTGCTCGTACACTTGAATCTCAAGAGAGCTTCAACTCTGCTTAGTTAAGCCAAAATGCAAAGGGAAGAATCAGGAAAAGAGACATTAAAATACTGAGGAGTTAAAATCCAGGAGGTAAATGTGGTACAAGACTTTGTCAATTGCACATTTTTGTTGCACACAGGTTGAGGATGTTTCATATGCAGTATAACTACTGAAGACTTTGGTGGTAGACTGACATAACTGCTGAAGTTCCCAAAACTTTATGTATAGACTTACTTATTGAGAACATTTTCCTCTGGTGCTTCACTCCAGAGGAATTTTAGTAGAAAAGGACCTTTTCCTTCACACTTTGCTTCATTTGTGTGCTTAAAATTTCACAACCAATTGCCATGGAAACTACTGTTCTCTTTGTGGACAATTCCTTTAAAAGAGATGTTGCCCTAAAAAGTAGTTTGGTGTTGCATATCATAAATAAGCCAACAGAAAACATACCAAATATTATGAAAACTCCTTCAAGTTTTTTTAAGTTTTCCATGAGATGGCATCTGATCTTTGAAGGTGTTAAATTGTGGGTTTTCATACAAGTGAAAGTGTGAAAAGTAAATTTGCTTTATCAAACATGCAATGTTAATCACAGACCTGGGTACATTTATGTCTTTAAAGGAAGTTGAGTATTACATTTAAGAACAAGAAAGCCAGGTCAGAATCCATATAGGTTGTCCTTGTATGTTTGATGAGTGCTGTTGTAATTTATTATCTGATGTCGATCAATATACAGGCTTAATAGTGAGAGTGTCTGACAGAAGAATAACACTATTAGAGCATGGGAATGTGTACAAAAACTGTAATATCAATGAAAAAGTTCAGATACATGGTATAATAGGTAATATTGTTAAGTATTTAAAAAGTTACATTATGCATGACATGTATGCTATAATACATGTTAAAAAGGGTGTTTAGCATAGAATATAGGCTCACAGAACAGATTGGTTGGGAGGGACTTGAAACATCATCTAGTTCCAACTACTCTGGTGTGGGCTGGGACACCATAGACTAGACTAGGTTGCTCAAAGCCCCATCCAGCTTGGCCTTGAACACTTCCAGACACAGGGCATCCCCAGCCTCTTTGGCCAACCTGTTCCAGTTACTCTCCACCCTTACAGTGAAGATTCATTCATAATGTGTAATCTAAATCTGGCCTCTTTCAGTTTAAAGCTGCTACTCCTTGTCCTGTCCTTACACAGCCTAATAAAGAACCTCTTCCCCGTCTTCTTTCTAGGCCCTCTTTAAGTGGTGGAAGGCCAGTGTAAGTTCTTGATCACATGCCTGCTGAGCTGTTCTAGGCAGTGAAAGGCTGGAGCTGGAAGAGCAGCTCTCTCTATCCCAGAAGTAATAGCATCCTGTCTGCCTAGCTGCTTCTTCTGAGCGTCTTCAAGTATGGAAACTTGATCACCATTCTCTAGCATGGACTGTAAACATCAGCTGCACATAGACATACCTACACGCACATGACTAAAAGTAAATACCATAATCTTCAGCTGAATCCTCCCCTGACTTGTTTTTTGATTAAGTACTTTGGTAAGAAAGCACCAGACGGTCCACAAGAAAACACCTTTAGCAGCAGACCCCATGTCTAAATGGATGGGACTCACTCCTCTGGTGCAAAACATGAGAGAATATGCAGAAGTTGTTAGTATTTCAAATGAGTGGGTGCAAGAATCTGATAATCTTTTTTAAATATCTGATTATCCCAAAAACTTGCTATGTAAAGATGCCAGCAATGCACACAACCTACTAGCTTGGTTTTTTGCTCTGAGTTGAGAGGTGAAGAATTTGAAGTAGTTTTCTTTTCTTTGTTTACCACAAACAAATTAACTAGGGGCTTTGGCAGAGCTGTTTTACAAGTTATCAAGTCTTATTCCTAAACAATCGGAAAAATTTGGATTCCCTGAACATGTAGTGAATAATAATGAAAAACAAAAGATGCAGTTGTTGTTATTCCTTTGATACTACTTTAATTAGTCTGTGATATGCTATGCTGCAAAGTGTGGATGATCTCTTAGTCTTGAATGCATCTCTGAAGAATTCATCTTTACCCTTAACGTTTCCAGGCAGTGCCTGATACAAAACCAATTAATAATTATGATCAGCATTAAGAATATGTAAGTATTACATGTTAGGGAGACTATTCATATTATTAAAATTAAATTTAGATAACTCAGTGGACCCAAGTCCTAGTAATATTCAAACTGGAGATTTCCCATTGCAAAATTGCAATTGCAATATTACTTTAAAAAGTGGTTCAAGCTGAATGACAGATGAATTTAAAAAAAACCCCAAAACATTAAATTGCAGGAGCTGTATCATAAGGATGGAGGAGAAATATGTAAGGAAGTGATACAGGTGGGAGTAATTAAAATTTTTATCATCAAGAAATATATATATATCTCCACACATACACACTTACTGTCAATATTTCTTACTAGAAAAAAATATATCAATGACTCAGTGGTCTGTAGAGAAGGTGAAACAGCTGAGTCTGCAGGAATATAGTTCCCATTCAACTCTGTCTCATTGCATTTTTATGTCAGTATAAATCCACTGATTCAGTGAAATTCAGCTCATACCTTGATTTCTTCATCTAACTGAAGCTGTGTAAGCAGAAGCCTGTCCATTTCAGAGTTTCTGTTTTATTTACTGCTGACAGAGTGTTATTGCAGTGTAGTACAGAGGATAACATAGTTGTTCTTCATAATATTTTATTTTTTAAAAAAATTCTAAAACTTCTTTCCAGGCTTTCTGTCTGTTTAATAGCTCATTCTCAGATTTAAGTTAGCTTTCATAATATTGTATTCAAACCGAATTTTAATTTTCCTTTTCTTAGTCTTCTTTCTTAAATGTAGAAGAATACAAAATTGCTTACAAAATCACATACAAAATTGCTTACTCACTTGTTTAAAAACCTGTCACAATCATGACATGTTGCTGTTCATTTCATCAGCAGAGTTGGGAGATAGCATTTCAAATAAAATAACCTAAGACACTGGCTTCACACACACACAAACATGTTGAATACTGAATTATCTCTTTCTTCAGGTGTTTACCTTTCTATCTTTCTACTACAAGCAAAAGTTAAGAAAATAGGTAAGATCTAAAAGGTACAGCTATCTTTTAGCATAATTAGGCAAATTATCTTCTATGTTACTGAGTAGTTGCAGTTGACAAGTAGGGTAGATGCAGAATACCAGAAACCATTCATTTGTCATGTTTTTATCTTGTACCTCAGCTTCAGTAGTCTGGTTTTTAATGATGATGTGTAGTTGCTCACATTTGAAAGCTGTAAGAGAGGATACAGTGTTTATACTGCAATTATGTCAGCTGACACTGTTTTAACAAAACTTTGGGAAAATAACTCTGTTACATAGGGAAAATTGTTTTCCTTTGCTGCTTTCTCTTCTACATCTAATTTATTTAGAAATTCACTTTTTAAAATAAACAAAAAATTGGGAGAAGTTTAATATTCATCAACTTAATACTTTAATTAACCAGTATTAGATTTTGCTTGGTTATAAAGCAACAAATAGAACTTCTTGACATATCAACAAAACATTACCAGCAGCTTTCTTCTGCAATCTAAAAATGCACAGAAAAAAGCATGTTCTGAGACATTTATTAATGCTCACTCGTTTTACAAAAGTCGCTTGGAAGACAATGGAGTGTTTTAATGGATAAATTAGAAATAATTTAGCTGTTATTATCTGAATTATGTAAGAAGCCAAACAGTGAATTATTTTTATGTCTATTTGCATGCCTCAATACTTTCAGAAAAAATAACAAAAGTCTGTGTTTGAACTTGACTTAAATTAGCCAGTGGTCTCTTAGAGCTTTCCAGAAACTAGGGAGTTGCTTGTACAAGGAACCTGACAACATCACCTTTGCCCTGCTGCACCTGAGCATTCAGATCAGGTGAAAATAAAAGAATGGTCTGTATTGAAGCAGTAAGCTTGGTATCGGAGGTTTTCTTTTTCCTGAATCTTGGGTGGAGCATTAATTAACACTTGGGGTTTTTTGTATTGCAGTTACAGCTTATCTACTTCCCATAATCAATTTGTATGGTAGAGGAGGTATCTGTTTTTCAAACCTGTGGAACAAACCAAAACCGCTAGAGCTACTTTTTAATCACAGTGTCTTGGTAGACTTGTGGTTTGAGCAGTCAGAGGACAGTGTGCTCCTCCATATTATGCAGGAAGTCAGAACAGACTTCTTCCAGGTAACTTCTATATGGGATGTAATCTCATATGTGATAAAAAAAGGTTCCAGAGCTATAATTGGTCCTGACTTGAGCTTCAAGAAATGGCGATCTGTTTCCTTTTAATTTCATTTTTTCCACTGTCAACTGGGAGCTGTAGAAGCCAGAACAAAATTGGTCATTTAAGGCAGCATCAACTCTAATTCCAAGCTCCCTGGTTTTCATAGGCTTTTTAATGTGAGAGGCTCCAAGGCATGTAGCAATGCTGGACAACTGTAGCAATGTGTAAGTAGTGTTTCTGAGAACTTTGTTTGCACTGCTTAAAAAGACTAAATAAAGTACATTGCAAAACTTGACACAATGAGCAGTAGTCAAGTTCTGCACCTTCTGCTCCTTGGCAGTGACTGTCTCAGCGACAGGCTTCTGACAGCACAGCAAGGTCTGTCTCTACTCGAGTTACATATAATCAATGTATTCCCTTTTCTGTCCTCATGCATCTTCCCTCTAAATAGCAGATTTCTCCAAGAAATGTGCCTGTCAAGGAATTAGGGAAAAGATGTGGGAAATTTTATAGGACAGAAGGGCCAAGCGAGCATGTTTTTAGCAGGGAAAGGACCAAAAGTCACTTAGGAATTGTGAACACAGGAATTTAAGAGTTGTTTTGACACCTTGACTTTGTGTTGTGTATTACCTTTCAGAAGTAGGTTTGCAGGTTTGCTTCTGCTCATTCTTAAATAGTACTCTTAAATGATATTCAAAGCAAGTTTGTTGGTAGTTTAAATTCCCTTTGATGATAACTTCTCTACCTCCGATTACTGTCCTATTAACTGATAAATTGGAATTTGAGCCCTTGAGCTCAATGACAGTATTAAGTTTTGGTAGCAACAACTCGTCCCTTTGTCTGAGGCAGCCTTCTTGCTTCAGCAGAATTCTGGGCTGCCAGATGTTGTCTTTGATCTGAATCATTGACTTGGTTCTTAACAAACTTGAGAGTAACACTGCATCTCATAGTCAGTGAGTGCCAGTGTGTGTGACACATTTTGACTAAAATGGATTTGGGAGGATTAGAAATGTAATCTTGGCTCCTCATGTATTAAGTTAAATTTGGACTAGTTAATTTTGGTCTTCTAGATGAAGAAATGATTGTGAGAACACCTAGCTAGCATTAATCCATATGTAGACTTTCAATCTGGCTGTATTTCTATGTGGCAAGAACATACCAGATGATCTGGGAATCGTGGTAGGCTTAAGCAGGCCAAAATAGGCTTATACATGTCCTGGCTTGCCCAGACATGTTTTTCTGCTCTCCCTCCTTCTGTTTTGGGGAGAAGCAACCGTGGGAAGGATGACAAAGAACCTGAAGCCACTGAGTCTAAAGATTCTGGCTTGCCCAAACTCATTTTGCATCCTATGGTAAACGAGGTATACACACTTAGCTTGTCCCTGCCTTGTGCAAGGCCTGTGTTTTTCCCAAATTTGAGTAAAGCAAACCTATGGCTTCACCTAATATGGCCAAACTCAGCTAACTGCCATTCTGACTGACTATTCTGTGTCCAAAGGCCCATTAGTCTTGGGCTGTATTGATAAAAAGAGATGAGCAGGTAACACAGTGTACTCTGATGTTGTATTTGTGTTTGCTTGCTACTACCTGCTGCCATTGCTCACTGCCTTATTGTATCCTAAACTGCCTGGAAACTGCCTACCTTGAGTTTACCGGGAACAGGCTCTAAATGCCTCCACGCGATCGGCCTGCATAGCCAGCGTGACATTGTGCTGAGACTGCACATCACAAGACATCCTGCCTGAACCTGAAAACCTCCTGCCAAAATGGGAAACCCTGGAGATACACAGATCGTCTGAAAGAACCAGGACCAGGTCATAGATTGTCTGCCTCCTTTCCCCAGCACCCCGTGAAACGTGGGAAGAATCCGAAGCCTCAGTGGCTGACAAGACAGTAACAGAATTCCCTGAAAGCGTTTGGGTATTATCTGAAGCTGTAGGCAGCCCTGCCAGTTGGGGAATAATATTTTGTGAGTAAATACTTAAAACCTCTTGTAATTCACCACTGTCTTCTGCCATAAGCAGAAAAGGGAGCTCCTTGAGTTCCTGTAGTGGACAAGTGGCATAATCAACCACAAGAACTATATTGACTGCAGGAACCTTCTCTTCCAGTTCAATTAATGTTTATGTGTTTTTGCTAGTTATTTGTTCTAGATCCTATATTACTATCTGTATTAAGTTTCCATGACCGTGTGAAGAACTGATTATAATTAAAATTATTGGTTGGGGTGGGCAAGACTCTTGAATATAAAAATTAATACACAATATTAATTTTGGAAAAATATAATTTCACATTTATTACTTATGTCTCCATAAGTCCACAAGTCTTTTGGGTAAAAGAGCATTTAGGCTATTTAATCTTTGACTTAGAAGTGTTCATTGTTGAACACAGAACCAGTGCTCCAGTGCAGTGATGGAAAATTCAGTTGTAGGTTTCGTTCGTCACTTTCCAGCTCAATGATTGTCGGTCTGTTGCCTTGGGCAGTCTCTTATTGTTTAGAAAGTGTGGGATTCCTGAAAGGTACAGTTGAATTCAGGAGGATCTATGGGAGCAGGGGATGGTTAGAGCATGAAGACAATTGCGTCATCTTCGGTCTTCTTCCTACACAAACTGCTTCCGTAGGAGAGTGAAATAACTTGCTCAGTTTCCATTCGTTCTCTGATTCACTTTAAGGAGGCAAGTGACAGAGAGTTCAACCATTAGGATACTAAACGAGAATGTTTTTCCAAATAGTTCTTGTTTAGAGAAATATTTCATACCAAAAATGTCTCTGCTAGAACAGTGCATTTGGGACTGGAGAAGTAAAGCATCTGATGGAAGGCTCCACATGGAGGTGCTCAATGCCTCTGCCTGAAGGATAGTTTCTTCATAGATGATGGTGAGAAAATAGAGATCTATTTCAAAAGACCATGGAGGGCAAAGATGAAGAAAGGTCTAGAAGCAGCACATAAGGAATTGCTGTCTCTTACTACAGCAGGAAAATAAATTTCAGGGCATGAAATTACAGGGAGGCTGGAGAGCATACTGGGGAAATCATCATGCAGTCAAAACTAACCATTTGGTAGTACCAGAGACAGGACTTCTTTGGATTCCTTGCTTGCGTATGAAACCTTATGAACAGTTTCCATTATTTTCAACACAAATATCCTTGTTTAGGATTTACCTTAAATAGATGTATTATGCATTATGAAGCCATCAAATCATACTGAATATTCGTGTTTGCATCTTGGTGTGCTGTAGCTCAAGAAAACTGAGCTGCTGTTGGATTTTCAGTTTCTCTTCTGATCTGAATGTCAGTTCCTGCTCTTTTACAATTAGAAATCACTGCTAAATAGAGTCTGCAATGAGGAATTTAGTTAATGATTTTCTAGATGATGGTAGGATCAAGATGGTAATTGTTTTCTTATACCTTTATTTATCGATTATTCAAGAAAAATCAAGACACACCTTGGGCCGAAACGTGAGGATGCTAATCACAGTGCTCAGGGTGCTTTTTTGTAGAATACACAAAAAGTATCAGTTTGGAATTTTGTCACGTGGCATATAAAAATTCTCATTGCAGTACTCCTGAGAGGAATACTGTCTTATTAGGAAACAGCTACCTTTTTCAACTTAAAAAAAAAAAAATTTAAAAAAATGCGGGTGTGAACATGCCTGCTGCATACAGAAAGGGAAGTGACTTTTACTTTTATGCAGATAAATATTATTTGGCAGAGAGATCAGCTGGCAGGTTGTTGGTTTTGACATCCATTAAGCTGATCAAATGAATTTTTTTTTTTTTTTTTACCCCAAGAGTTTAGGTCCTCTTATAATTTGTCCTCCATCTTTGATACACTTCTTGGACAAAGACGATTTAAAATGGACGAGGCACAGAAAGCTTTTGCTGTTCCAGGTCACTGATATTCAACCTGCCTTTGGTAGCTGCTTTGGATGATAGGAAGAAACTAAAGTACCAGGGTTTAATGCTTTTAAGAGCTGTTCCTTTGCCTTGACTCATTTTACTAGCAATTTCCAATTATTTTTTACTCTCCTTCCAATGGATGTTAATTAACAGTGGAAGTAGGATGTATAATAAACTGCACAGATCTAATGTCTAACATCTAATTTAAAAGTGGCAAAGTAACGTTTCAGATTCTGCAGAAGACTAAAGAAGGAGCAATGTGAAGTTTTTATTTTTACTCTTCCTTCAGAAACTGTACACTGAGATTACAGGAAAGTATCTAAGGATAAATGAGAGAACAGGAAAACAAAGAACTCCTAAGCCTGGTAGTGTTGGAATTTAGCAACCCAAGAGATTTTCTGAAGGCAATGGATTTTAAAAGTTCCACAAATAATGTCTTAAGACTTGCTGAGAGCCAACTCTGACGTCTTTAGAAGCTTGAATTTGAGTAACAGATGAAAATACAGAAGGTCGCTAAGTTTAGTAGTAGCCTTAGTTGTATTTACGTGTTAACACCTGTTCATACGTTTAGTTAAAGTACACTAACTGCTGCTATTTAAACTGCAAAACTAAGATAAACATGAGAGGATTCCAGAGAGAATAGGAGGCTGAGAGGAGACTTGCAATACCAAAGTGTATGGTTAGAAACAGTCTGTAGATCCCTGCAGAGCTCAAGGTCTTTTGTGAGCCATGGGAACAATTCTGTTGCCTATGGATCAGAAAAAACTGTGGTTTAGTTTTCAGAAAATGGAGATTATTCTTCTGTCCCTTCAAGCGCTTCTTACAAAGCTGATGGTCTCAACTTGGAGTCCTAGTTGGATTTGAGCATCTTGCAGAAGTGACATCAGTTTAGTTCCTTCTGTGTATGCAGCAGCAAAATGGCTTTCTGAATCAGAAAGTGAAATTTACCAGTGCTATGAAAATGTTAGGGATAGGTGCTTTTTATTTTTTTAAAGTTTTTTTTTTTTTAATTACTTGTGAGGTATTAATACTTCAAGTATTCTAAGAGTTTGTTCAGCGCTTCTGAGCTAAAGAGTAGCAGGTTATTCTAAACCGAGGTCAGTATATTAAACTGTGTTAATATGGATGCAGGCATGGGTATTTGTACAGCCAATAAAATGCAACTCTGATCAGTATTGCTTCTTCTTTCTCGTCTTGTTGAGTTGAAGCTTTGCAATCTTTGTTTTAAACTCAGCAAACAATTTCATATTTATTTGGAGAACAAAAAAAAAAAAAAAAGAAGAGAGATAGTGAGAAAGAGAGGAGATGGTAAGCTCTTTTGCTTGCAAATGGTGTTGGAGATTCAGTTTGCATAAACCCGTTCCCTGGCTGAAAACTGAACTTTCCTACAAGTCAGTTATTTCCATTTCCTTCAGTGCAGCCAGGCCCAGATTTAAAGTTGCAAAAAGCTGTTGGGCTTTTTTGGTAATTTGGCAGTTGTTTTGTAGTTGCAATGTGAGGTTCCAGTTTATTTGGAGGTAGTGGAGTGCCCAGTTCACCCAGAGATGGAGCAAGCTCCTGGCAAGCAACTGCCAGCTCTTCTCTGAGCCTGAACATTCCCTGCAACCCCTGTGAGCCCAGCAGCCTGGTTCAGCAGCAGGACTGCTGTGATGCTGACCCCACTGATTGTCTCTCTCAAACTGTATAATATATTAAGATGGCTCGTGTAATTAAGGCTACTGAGTTTGGTCACTCAAACATTTTTAAAATGGGATGCAAAGCCAAAGTCAGGCAGCACTTCTGCACTGGAGATAGATGTCTCTTGTCTGGGTGCTCTAGCTGATGATGTCCTACCATGAGAGATAGAGGTGAATCAACCCATGGTGCACCCCTGTTGTGGCCAACCTGTGCACTAGTGACAAAGCTAGCTTTGAGGTGTGCATATATATATATACATGTGAGTATGTGAGTCTGTATATTGCAGTCTTGGTAGTCCTTGGGTCGACTATGATTTGAGACCGTGGCAACCCAGTGTTATCCACGTGGTCTCAAAAGAGTCTAAGTTAAGTGACTTGCTCAGCTGGCTGGAGGAGCAGGTATTTTTCCATGGGAGTGAAGCTCCCTGCAGGAACTCCTTGCTCACACAACTCCTATAAATATATTCAAAAGAGAGACAGTTTAACAACCTGAACGTGCATCTTGTATCTTACCTAGCAAAAATGAACTCTGAAGATTTAAAATCCCGTATTTCTGACATTTTGCTCTTGAATAGCATTTCTGTCTTCAAAATAGTCCTGAGACTCTGCATAGCTGATGTTCAAGCACTATCTTGGAAAAATACTAACCCCAAACTGCAAAAAGCTGTATAGATTGGCACCAACTTTAGGACTCAAGAACTGTTCATTATTCCTCTATTCTCCATAAAGAAGAGTGGGAAAAGACATTTGCTTTCATGGGATAGGCTGGATATTTTTGGTATATATGCACTGTGGTTCCTTCCAGAGCAGTCATTACCAGAAGAGTAATGAAAGTTGGAACATTTGTTTAACTCTCATCAGGTGAACATCCAGTGCCCCCAAAACATAGATCTCCTTGAAATCACAGTTAGGCAAGCTCAGTCAGCACATTGCTGTCATGGCCTATACTCTCAGGGATGGCAAACTTGATGATAGTTCTCCTTGGTTCAAAACTGACGCTCAGACTAAACATTTCAAGGACTTTGTGTGAATTTGTGAATGTGTTATGTGTAAGGTAGTTAAGGATGCTTGACACTTCATAAAGGCACATTCCTATGCCTTAAATATTAATTCCCTAAGCTAGAAAGAAGTTATGATAGAAATGTCACAATGCTCAAGTTGTTGTTCAAAAAAATGAAGTGGACAACATGACAAAAGAAGCTTATAATGTAGACTGCTAATGTTTGCCTGATCCTAATACAGACTACCAGTTTGAATTTGGAAGACTTACTGCAACATTGGAAAGATGTGTTTCATCCAATCTGAAGAGACAGGAACACCTGATGATGTTGTTGAGGTTCTTCTGAGTGTTTTAGAGAAAAAGATTCTCCTCCAAATTTTGGAATCGTGCAGAAATTCCCCATAAGTCACTGTAAAGTTGCAGAGCAATAAAAGATCAAATAAAACTGTTGAAGAGTCAAGCAGGTTTTTTTTCTTTCTCTACTCTTCTTAAGACAGTGAACTCTTCTCATGTTAATATCTTTCAGAGCCTGATTTTTGTTCTCGTTGTTCTTTTTGTGTGTGTAGAATGTGAATCAAGGGTTCTCCTTCCAGCTGTTTTGTGATGCAACTACCTCTGCTACCAACTACTGTTTATAGAGAGGAATAAAGCAGTGTTTGTACTATGCTCACTGCTAATAATAAAAAATATTTCAAGAGGGATCATAGAATCCAGGAAAGATGGAAAAAATATAATTACGTTCTATATCTATTCTATAAAACCTGTTCTAGACTATATGGAAGGTCTGCTACCATCAGCTTTGATATCTCTGCTATGTTTTAAATACTGTGTTAGATCAACAAGTATTAAATTTCATTATAAACTCTATTTCTGATTTGTTTTATCTCTTTATACTAAACCACATTTTGTGGATCTCAGTTGGATGAAGTGGCTACTGTTGTTCTTTTAATTTGGTCATTGATTGCACCTTTCATGAGCTGACAGCTCACTAACGCCTATGTATCTAAAATTATCTGGCTGATTTCAGTCCTTGTGATAGCAGGGCAATAGTTCTGCATCTTATCTAAAGCTAATAATAAAGATAATTAGTTCTTGTTTTCTTGATTTGACTTTAATTGTGATTCGTTGCTGTTTAAAGTTTTTCTCATTTTCAGAAAAGAATGTGGGTCCTCCCAGGGGAGACAATCCAAGGAAAAAACCTCCTCCCAGTGATCCTGCAGGGTGAATCCTGCCAAGCATGCTCTGGTCAACCTGTTCCTCTTCCTTGACATACAGGGAGACTCAGTGTACATTCTCAGATACATAATCTTTCACATACAATGGTTTTACTTCTAGATGCATTTTATCTAATGAACTCAAAGTGGAATGGATGTTATTGAGTTGTTAAAATTAAAAAGAGCAAAAAATCTTCAAGCCGAATAACCAACCTTCTGAGGTAAGGTAACTGCCCTTGTTTTACAGCAAGAGGTGAGTTCCTGAGTGTGAAATTTGCTTGCCCAAGGTCAAAGTGAATTGATAACAGTTTCCAAACCAGGACCTCGAAATATGTTTTCAAGGCTCCGATTACCATCTGGAGAGGGAGTGCTTGTCTTAAGCCATTTTATTGCATTGCATCTTTGACTTGGACATAGTTAAGAAGAATAATATTTTCCATAAGCTTCTGGAGTTGGCTTTGTGGGTGGATGAGGATAGTCTGATTTATTTAACGAAGCTAGTGGCATGAAACAACCACAGAATTTGTCACCACACATTGGAAGGAAAGCAGTGATTTCTAAAGAGGCTGCTATTTGCACATTTATTGATCTTTTGGTGGAGCTGTAGCTATCAGTCCCATTGTGATGCCAAATTATTTTATCAGTGTCCTATCATGTGTTTCTTCCTCAATCCATTTATATTCTCTTTAGGCAGTAGCAGAGTAAGGCAAAGCAGGCTCAGTTTTCTGGCAGAAGATAGCGTTTTCTTTCTGAGTTGGAGCATTTACCCTCTCTCATTGCCGTGCTAAAAGTGTCTAATAATTAAGAACTGATGTGAGTTTGGTTATAGAGAGCCAGTGAGTTCTGACTACAGTCTTTAAGGTTGTTACTTTGTACTGTGTCTTTCTAACAAAAATGTGAGTCTCAATCTACTGGTCAGTGAAGCAAAGACATGTCAGACACTCAAAGGATACCAGCAAGTTACAAAAGGCTAATAGCAGAATCTATGTAATTGTTCATGATAGTGGTAAAAGACAACTTGTGATGTGTTTTGGCTCATGAATGTAAACACTGATGGAATTAAGAAAACCTCTTACTGTGTTACCAGAATGATGATTGCTGGTTGCAGATTGCAGGGCATTTTAGATCTGCTTACTGTGCACTTTGAAGTCTCTTAAAGAAAAATTGGCTTGATGGTGTATTTTAATACCGTTGACATGCTGCCTGTATGATATGAGTCCCTAACCTTGTTTGATCAAAATGAATCAAGCAAACTTGTTAAAGTCCTTAAAGTCCCATAATTTAGGAAGTTTAAAAATTCTTTTTAAAAACAGGGTCTAACTGAGGTACATATTGCCATTTCTGTTTCTTCATGCTCCACAAAACCAATTAATTCTTTAAGCAAATCAGAACGTGTGACAAGGAGGAACTGAGCACAACCCAAGGGTACTCCTGTCTTTGAAGGTTTATTTTTGGATGGGACGCAGACACGAAACTTTTGAGCCTGTAAAATCTCAGTAATGTCTAGGTAGTTAAAAAGGCAACTGAGTGCTCTTAGTGTCCGCAGTCAGGGAAATTCACAAGAAGGGGCCACTGTCTCAAATGAGAATCCGAGAGACTGGGTAGGCATTGTATTTTGTGCTGGTGGAGGTCATTTGGTGTTGTAAGTTGCCCACCCTTGCAGCTGTTAATGTTTGTAAAGTTATATAGCCTAGCAAAATCAGGTTTCTATCTTGAGAATGCAAGCACAGGGCTTTTGCGCATGATATATCTTTCAAGGGAGCTTGGAGAGATGCAAACCTTTTCTTAGAGGGTTTGCAGCTTCCACTGCACCACTAGAGGGAAAAGGAAACTGGTTTAGAGAAATCCTTATCCATATGGTTGTGGCCCAGATCAGAGTGGTGCAAAAGGTTATAGTATCAGCAGGAACTTGCTGCCTTAGAGACAAGTCTTTTAGTTCAATATTTATGACTTCCAAATAGCTTAGGTCAGTTGTCCTAACTCAGAGCAGAGGACAAATAAAATATTTTAGCTCATTAGTGGCATATGGCATCATCTTAATTCTTTTCTTCTTCTTATAATTATTTTGTAAAAAGCAAAAGTCCTGTTAAAAATCAGGCTTGCATTCAGATAATTAGCTGAATCCAACAACAGTATTCTAATAAGTGTTTGCTTTAATTTCTGCTGCATCTGTTACTTGTAGGTGTTTGTATCTAAACCAGGAAAGTTTTCTATTTACAGGTCACAGGGTAGTTTCTTTCTACCTGGCAAAAATATATTGATGTTTGCAAACAGAATAAAACAACGAGTTGCTCTTTACCCTCTGGTGATTTTTTTTAATCAGATTATCATCCTGTTTTCTAGCCAGGGTTTTTTCTTAGTACTACCATTCTGATACTCTGAAGAGAGTTTGGATTTTTTTTTTTTTCCCTGATGTATCTGTAATGTGCCTTGAGCACAAAGCCATTATCTGAGAGCTACAAACTAGAATTGATCTGGTTTAGACTTGGCATAATTTCCATGTCTGGGCTGACCCTGAATGTTACTGTCCAACAGGTTTCTGAAAATGTCAAGAGCCAGAGGGGAGGTCTTGGTGAAATTGAAGTTCTCCCTTCCCTGGGAGTAACTGAATTTCTATGTCCCCAAGCCCTGTAAATAAAAGAGAAAAATTGATAATGAGAAAGAGAATGAATAGGGTAGTCTTTCACACGATTTATATAGCTTTCAAAAACTGTTGCATTATTGTGTTTAAAAGTGTGGCTTTCACACCAGGAAGATAAGATTAAAACTCAAAGGGGCAGCTCTGGGAATTAGAAGCTAGAAGGGCTGATGGATTTGAAATTAAATAAAAACTGCTATTGGGGAAAATTTATTTTGAAGCTAAAATACTCTGGCTGCCAATAAAGTATTCAGAGAACTTGGATGTTTACCATGATATAGATGTCACATTTCAATTTAGTAGCCAAGTACTTTTTTCAGCTACTGTTGTCATTATGGAAATCAGCTGAATGAATCTCTGCCATGTAATCCATCCCCAAGTAAATTGGAGTCTGAGGTGAAGTTACCGTTATGCAGATGCAGTGCCCTGTTTGGAAGCATGTGTGAAGTCATGTCAGTGTAGCCCTCTGGAAATACTGCACTTGAGCAGAGAAAATTTCAACCAGAAGTTAGAATGATCTTTTAATTAGAAGGGAGAAAAATGAAGAGGCACTGATGCATCTGCAGAGCATCTGTCCTTATGAAAGATTTCGTTTTCATGGAAGCTATTAATTTTAAACTTGTAATATGTGTAAATATGTAATCATTCAGGTTAGAAAAGACCCCTGGGATCATCAAGTCCAACCATTAACCCAGTTCTACAAAGTTCACCCCTAAACCGTATCCCCAAGCACCACATCTAAATGGTCTTTAAACACATCTAGGATTGGCAACTCAACCACCTTGCTGGGCAACCCTTTCCAATGTCTCACCACTCTTTCCATGGAAAAAAACCTCTTCCTAATGTCCAGGCTAAACCTACCGTGTTGAAGTTTGAGACCATTCCTTCTTGTTCTAATTACCTGTGAGATGAGACCAACAGCAACCTCTTCACAGCGTCCTTTCGGGTAGTTGTAGAAAGCAATGAGGTCTTCTCTTAGCCTCCTCTTCTTCAAACTAAATAATCATGGCTCCTTCAGTCAGTCTTCTCAAGATTTATTCTCCAGGCCCTTCACCAGTGTAGTGGAGGGATTATTAATATCAGATTATATTGTCAAAAATTAATATTGTTTATTAATATTCAATATGCAGAACTCATGTCGCCCTGATCACTAATTTTAATAATAATTGGTTCTTTGCATCATTCCTGGAAACTTTATACACAGGTAGTAACAGGGTCTAGAAGTAACTAGTAATAATATGCAGGCCGATCACGTGGAGGCATTTAGAGCCTGTTCCTGGTAAACCTTTGAAACATGGTTTCCAGGCAGTTCAGGATATAAAGCAGCACAAATATAACAGCAGAGCACATGGATACAATGGCAAAGCACATGATGTGCTCTCTGCTCATCTCCTTTTATCCATACCGCCCGAGACTAATGGGCCTCTGGACAAAGACTAGCCAATCAGAATGGCAGTTAGCCAAGCTTGGCCATATTAGGTGAAACCATAGGCTTGCTTTACCGTTTTTAGGGCAGAATACAGGCCTTGTATAAGGCATACACAAGATGAGCATGTGTACCGTGTTTACTGCAGACTGCAAAGGGCCAGGGTCCCCAAACTCAGTGGCTCCAGGTTCTTTGTCCTCTTTCCTGCAGTTGCTTCTCCCCAGAACAGAGAGAGGGAGAGCAGAAAAACATTTCTGGGCAAGCCAGGACATGTATAAGCCTATTTTGGCCTGCTTAGGTCTACCACAACAACCAGCTTCATTGCCCTCCTCTGCACTTGCTCTCTTTTGTATTGAGGTGCCCAAAACTGGACACAGTAATGAAATACATCTTTGCAGTGAACCTTATTTTAGGGAAAGAAGGGTGTGGGTTGTAGTATCAGAGGTGATGTGTTCACTCTTCTTGCCTTTATTCATATTTCTGTATGCATATAAATTCCTCTTTCCCTCTTTCTCTCAAATGCGTAGATGTCCTCCTTTATTCTTGCTCTGAAAATGGCTGAATTTGTAGGTAAAAGCATAGAACTGTTGTCTTATTCATAGTTTCTCTGTGCATTTAGTGCATTTAGCTTGTGATTAAGCTGATTGATTCTGAAGTAAGGTAGTACTGGAGCATTCCAACTTTCTACAGCTTTCGTTTTCACTAGAAAAAATATTTTTCTTGAATATACTTTGAGTACAGATTTTGCAAAAACCCACAACTTTCGCACTTCCGTTTGGTCATTCTGTGGATAAAAACTCAAGTAAAATGGGTCAGCACTGCTGGAGTAAGGATGGGGATGCTAATTACTGTTTTTAATTGAATGGATTTTCATTGGAAGCTTTGCGGATTTTTTTGCCTACAATTTACTGTAGAGTTTTTGCTTCAAATTCCCCTATCCTGTTATTGTAGACTTGTCTTAAGTTTTTTTCTTCCTTTAAAAGAGGTTTAGAAGTTTTCTAGGCAAACAAATTGATTGTTACACTGCAGTGTAGGAGGATTTTGTATTGCGTTTGTTTGAAAATGTTATTGCTCCTGGAACTTCATTGTTGAACTAACAAACTTCTGTAGTCCCTGTTCTGTTTTCTACTCCATTTGCACCTTTATTTTTTCAACTGCTTGGAATAATGTTAAAAGGAAATTAATGAACATAAGAGTGCTGCAGGAATTAACAGAACTGTTTAGTAGGAAATGCAGATTCTTAGAAGTTTGATGTCAGCAGAAGCCAGGATAACAAGATAAATTACATCTTTTCTTTTTAAAATTTATTCTCAGGCTATTTAACTACCCTATTTAGTGCAAAGTGAAACGGAATAAAGTTTCTACTAGTATTTCCAGGGGGATTAAAAAAAAAAAGAATTTTTGATTTTACTCTTTAGAAACAAAGTGAAGCAAAAGCATCTGAAGCAAATTTGGGCTAAAGATTTTTAAAAACTTACTTTTTTCCTAGTATGTCATTTCTACGCTCTTTACTAGTAGTTAATCTATTAAGACCATGTAGAACACTTAATATTAGAAAGAAGTGTCTCTAGGTGTGTTCTGTAGCTAATAGGTGCTTTGCAGAGCCTTGCATTCATGAACGTAATTTCTGCCTACCAACAATGTTCCTCCAGGGAACTCGGCTGCATTTTTAATACGCTACTACAAGACACAGAACTACAGCATACTACAAAATGTAAGATTGTGTTGACCAGAGCTATTGATTGCATACAACCTTATGTTGGAATATACATTGAAACCAGTAAATAACCACAGCATATGCTGGAAGAGGTAAATGACCTTCTCTCCCACCTTTCAAACATTTCCCCAGCAATGACGGATGTATTACCACATGGAGACTTCACATCAGTGCCAGAAATTAACAGCAGAGTGCAGCTCATCAATGGTTAACAACGACCATCCATGTCCTGCCGAATCATGAAATGATTCACCCCTACTATATGTTTCTACCAGTAAGCATAGTGCCTTGCAGAAGTTGAGGGAGGAGGGAAGATGAGGCTCACACAGCATAACTTCATCACAAACCATTTGTCAGGCAGGAGCGCTCATTTGTTAGTGGGACAATAGCTGTTACAAGTAATTTCCTTACTCCTGATTTCTGAGAGTGTTCCACAAAATGGCTCCAGAAGATGAACCTGCATGCTGCAGTTCCTGACAGCTGATAAAAATAAAGATTTCTCTGAAATGCTGGCTTTATGGCCCATTCCAGTCTCCAGTAGAGAACTTCCTAATTGACTTGATTCTCTCTTCTTTGCGGGGACTGATTTAACCTCTCACCACTTGCTCTACTGCTGCACCCCTCACTTTGCTGAGTCTAGCTATCCTCTTCTGTCAGCTAGTTTCATTGGATTTTATATTTAGGTTCATTAAGACCATTTGCATCTAGCATGTGGCCATTTTGCAGTTATGCATTGCTTTGTGAGGACCACAGAAGAAGAAAGAAGGAATTGTGTGTTGTAGAATGGTGTTATCTGGTGTTATAAAAAAAATTGTGTCACCTTGCAAATTGCATTCTGGTTTCAGAAATGGTGGAAGATTAGAACTCCACTGCTGACACAAGTGTATGACTGCTATAGACTTTGCAGAAAGTCTTTGGTGTGTTGTAAAAAGCATTACTTGACTGATCACTGAGATTGTTGCTCAGAACCGGTTTGAGCACATTCTTCCTTCCTCAGCCACTGCTTATAGAGGTTGGAAGGGAACTGAAAGAGTTCCTGTAAGGTTTCAGGGTGGTGAAACTCTTAATGGGAGGGAGAGCATCTGGAAAGAGGGTGTGGAAGAGGGAAAAATGAGGTTTTTGTTATGTGAGAGTGGCATAAGATTTGACTTGGCAAGAAAAATCATATTTCCAACCTAAAGATATCTTCAGTAGAGTTTTCTGCACCTGAGGTTGTGCAAGCTATCAATATGACCACTGGGCATCTATTTACAGGGGTTGAAAGTATCTGCTTATCAAAGCATCTGATTTAGTGGAAACTCTGTGCTGACCAGAAAGGAGGAATTTTAACCTTCAATTGAACTTCAAAAGATGACTGTGACACTGTAACTTTGTTTTAAATTATGTTCCTGCTCCAGGTGCTCAAATGAACAGATGTAGGTTCTTCTTAAGTCTATGAAAACCATAAATTTAAGGGACACTTTTTTAATGTTGAAAGTTTTTGTTTGTTTTTTTTTTTTTTTCATTTTGTACATTTTTTTCTTTTGGCAAGACAAGAGGGACAAGACTAGTGAACCAGTGTGCCAAATATGGACCCTTTCAGAACTTCTGCCCATATTGAACAGCTACTTTCTTTTTTTCTTCTCTGGGTTTATTACCTTTGCTAATACGGAAATAGCATAGATCTAGTGTGAGAGTTGTCTGTCTGCCTTTGCTAGGCATTTGGCATCGTTCCTATAAGTTGTGATGCTGGAGGACTGTTTTGACCTTGTGTCTTTGTCAGCCAACCATTAGCACTATAGCTGCACAGTCACTATCATTAGATTGAAAAAGACATTTAAAATCACTGAGTCCAACTGTAAAATTGTGATGTTGCTCATGGGTACTTTTACACAAGCTGGTGTTTTTGAAAAGGCGGTGTTTGCATAAATAGTTAAATCAATTTAAACTCAGTTTTTTTTGGGAGAAAGTCTAATTTTAAATAAATCAATTTGTAGGTAGAAACATCCTTTGAAGATCCAATATCTACAGACTAATGTTTTTTTGATAGTAATATATATTTTATTGCAGTTATAGTGGTTTTTATCTTTAATGTTTGGTGAGTTTGAATATCGATCTTATTGTGTTACTTGAATTTTGCCTGAATAATTTTCAAGATTGGAAGGCAACCCCAAAGCAACTCTAAATTTCAGAAAGACGACAATAATGTGTTAATCACAAGGACTCCCCTGGTGTTGGGGCNNAGAAATACTTCATATAGGGAAGTTGAACGAAGAATTAAAAACAAACCAACAGCAAAACTCAAGAAAAATTGCAATCCCACTGTTCTCGAATTCATGTAGAAATTATAAGTAATGTAGTGCCAAACAATATTTTGGGACTTACTGGATGCTCAGGACTTCATAGTATCAGGCAATTTATGTAAAGCCTTTTTATTTTTCTGTTGAATTTTATTAAAAATCATAGGATTTTCTTGCACATTAATAAAACCCCAAACAAATCAATTAAATGCTTCTTAAATGTCCAGCAGAGTGGAAATTTCTCTTAGAAATTCATTCAGAAATCTCTTACTATGTTCCACAAGCACTATTTTATACCAACAACTGAAAGAAATAAGCAGACTTTGCTTTAACTCCCCTATGGACACAGGAAAATTCCCAAGAGAAGATGATGACATCTTTCCTGCATAGACATCTAACTGTCCTCTAGATATTTCATCCAAACTGTAAGTCAACATGTCCCCATGGCTTACACCCTCTGTCTTCTTATAGAGGCAGAGCTTTTTAAGAGTGAAGGGATAGGCAGATTTTATTTTACAGTTTATGCAGTCAGTTTGAAGTGTTTAAAGTGCTTCTGAATGTGTTCCAGTGAAAGTCCTAGTAAAATGTAAGAATTTTGGCATTGTTTGGTCAATAGCCTGTGAAGATGATAAAGAAGTGTACTTCTGTGATAGCATTTACACTTGGGGGGCCAAGAGGACAAATCGAATATTTTCTATTGGAAAAAAAAGTAAAATAATTGGGAAAAAAACCAAAAACAATTAAAAATTTATGAGAGGCATGGAAGAAGGCCAGGAAGCCAGGCGAGTCTTATTTTTATATAGAGTTTAGTAGATATATGTAGAATGAAGCAAGAAGAATGCTTCATGTTCAGTGTTAAATTCTTGCCAAGCCTGTGTGCTCACTCAGTGATTTATGTGAGCTGTGGAGAAGCTAACCTCGGAAAATCAACCTTTGTGATAACTTTTAATGGAATCAAGATGGTTATGCAATACAGGAGACAAAAAAACCCAACCAAACAAGTGTATTGTCACAGTTAAAAATAGGGATTAATGGTCTGACGGTTTCATGCTTCTGTGGCATGCATAGCTCTGAATTACTGTGATTAGATAACAGGAGTATTTATTGTCTAAACACAGGTGAAGTGTTTGCATCTCAGCACATTACTCTCAGAGCAGTGGTGTCACCTGTTTGTAAAATACTGCATGCATCAAGGCATTTTTCCTAACAGGAGTCAGTGCTTCAGAAAGGATATAATTAATGACTCGGAGGCTTCTTCAGCAAGGGGATCACAAAACAAATAACGAAATAATGAAATCTCACTTTTCTGTATTTGGGACAGAAGGGACAACCATGGAATGGGATGGAAAACTCTATGTCATCTTAATGCTTTGTGTCACACAGAGACGCTGTGTATGCACAAGGTAAACAGTACACGCAGTACTTGCACCCTTATCTTGCGGCGTGCTCTTATTTTTAGTCTTTGGTTTTATAGTATAACAATAGAAAACATATTTGGATTCAGAGGAAGTCAAGTCATGCTTTTATATATATAAATAAATTTGGGATAGAAATCTAGATGTTTTGGGTAGCAAATCTCAGCACTTGTGCTACATGAAGAAAATCGTATGCCTTAGGCTGTCAAGCAAGCTCTGTCCTACAGCCCTCCTGCTATGAACGTATTCTGTATCTGAAACCACAGGCATCAGTCCCACTCCCTGGACATTACTCTCATGTCCTGAAATCTGAAGTCCTTGTTGTCTGAAAGAACAAGACCAGAAGATGATTCCTGTGCCTAGATTGTTTAGTTTAGCTTAGTTTTCAGCCTTACATGTTTTTTGCTGTTTGGTAGCAGAAATACTTAGGATATATGACAAGTACTACTATTATAGGTTGTTCTTCTGGCAGGATACCTGGTTTCCTCTCTCTAAATAGGCTGTCTTCTCACTCCCACTTCTACTCTTCACTCTGATGCCATACCCTGTTTAGTTTTCTCTATGGATCTTCTGGTTGAAATTCTCATGTTTCACCCTTGACGTCTTCATTTCTTCCTCTTTTCTTGTATTGCAAAGAAATTTCCAGAATGATGAGAGATGGTAAGTTTAGATGGGAGACTTTCATCTGAACCACAGGTACACTGCTGTGTGGGCACTTGTAGCATTGCTTTGGTCTTCTCCCTCTATGGGCAAGTAGCCCAGACTGTATCTATCTCTACACTGCGGCTTTTTTTTTCTCTCTCTCTCTGGAGTTGTTTTGGTAGTTTGGGTTTTACTTCTCTTACTTACAAGAATGGCAGAGTTCAAAGTCCCCTTGGGTATATCAGGGGTGTTTCAAATAAGTGGAAAATAAGCAAACGTGGGAGCCCTGGAGACCGCAGTAGCACTGTTGTGCTGCAAACACTGCAAAACAACTGCTGCTAACAAACCAAGATTTTGTTCAAGTGCAGAAGCAGGGAGCACAGCAAAGTGGAAGTGGGCAACCTGGCCCTCAGTGATGATTTCCCATAAATGTCAAAAGTTTCCAAATTCACAAACTTTGAGCAAACTATGATAGAGCTGGGCACATTAACAAATCTTTGTAAGAATCAAATGCGAGGATTTGCAAAGAGAAACCATCAGTTGGAAAACCAACAGGGACATATTTCACTGCAGAAAAGTTGTTGTCCCATGAAGTTACTGTGTTCCTTGAACTGTCTGAAGCAACATGACACTTCTTAAATCAGAAGTGATCACAGTGTCGCAGTATCACCAAGGTTGGAAGAGACCTCAAAGATCATCAAGTCCAACCCATTACCACAGACCTCAAGACTAGACCATGGCACCAAGTGCCACGTCCAAACCCACCTTGAACACCTCCAGGGATGGTGAATCCACGGTGATCTTGCAGACTGACACAAAACAGTCTGTGCAGAGTAACCTTCACTACCTGGTCTCATAATAATATCAAAATGTAAGCAAAAGTCTTGGGAAGAAGAGAAATAATTAGTGAATTCATACTAGAAAAGCTGTTTATGGACCAGCACCACAAGTCTGCCCACTGAGGTGGGCAAGTGACTTGGCTTGCTTGTTCTTTGGGGAGAGATGGTCTCCAAAAATGAGCTTGCATGCATGACTTGCACCTTGCTATGTTGGAAAATACTTGATTTGGATATGATTGGCAATGGCAGCCTCCAAAATCAAGACAGAAAATACTTTGCTTATTTAGTAGAAATGTCTTAGTTGTGACAGTCAATGAATAAAATAAAAGTAACCATTTCCTCTCCAAAACAATTTTTAAAAGAAATGGGCATTTTCTGAGTAATGTGATTTATGGGAGAAAGGGTTTCATTTAAAGTCAAGTCTTTAGGCAGTTATCTCAGTTGAGAGCAAACCTGTACAGTTACTATAATTGCACTTACTTGTATTTTAGGCTGATTTCTGTGGGATGAGGCTTACTTTGTGCTTATCTCTGTCACCCCATACTACCTTTGTAAACCTACTGAGCAACCTAAACCACCATCACTCCTAACCCCTCCCAGGTATCCTCAGCTGCTGTGGTGTGAGTTGCTGCTTCCTGGTGGGACTCTCCAGTTCCCTCAGGTTCCCCATGGTCAGGAACTTGCCCTGTCCAGTGCTGCTGGACAGGGCACATCTGCTGGTTGTACCAGCAGCGCTGAAATGATTGTCTTTAATTCCTGATGCTTCTTTCTGCTAGAAAAAAGATTGTGCACTCAGTTTCACTGGAGAAGGGGGGCTTAATCCTTTATAAACCAGTAGACGATTGACCATGTAAAGAGCACAGCATCAGAAACCAGTTTATTAGCAGGGAAGTGAGATGAACAAATGGTTTGTTGTGATGGACACCGAACACAGAATCACAAAAGATAGCTGTAGTTGTTGCTAAGCAGCTAAATTTTATTCTTTGTTACATGTTGCATTAAAAGAAACAAACTAAAGAACCAGCTTCAATTGTTTTGAATTTGGTAACTGAATTCAAGCTTCTAGTGAGATATCAATAAGCTATCCTGGGCTAGTGATGTACATTAATTTCTTGGCTGGTGTAATGAGGTATGGAACTGTCATGCAGGGTCACTCTGGGCACAGGAAGTTGTGCCAATCGGAAGTGATAGCTCACATTCTGTCCTGCCCAGGTGGGATCGCAAAGATTTGGCTGTACCAGCCCAGGCTGTAGCCAAGAGCTTGTCAAGCATGCAGAAACTTAAAAGATCAGATGGTGCCTTATGTGAATGACAGGGGAACAGAGGTTAGTCAGGAACAGATAGTTTGTATGTCAGCATATTTTGAGTTTCCATTCTTTATTATTGACTTCATAATTCAAAATCCATTGATATCTATTGTGCCATCTTCTGCTGATTTCTTTAGCTTATTTGATTGTGTTTGAAACATAATTGGTATTGCAGTCCTTCCACTGCTGTGCTCTTGTCACAAGCTGAGGATGCTTCATTTAACATGATCCTGTCTTTTGCTTTGTTCAGTGAGATGACGACAGTGGGATGATGTATGTTGTGCTAAATATATCCTCAGGGTTTAAAAATGGCATTTGGTTGGACATATGGGGCAATGCTGTACGACATCAAAAGTCATGCTTAAAAAGATTGGATTTGTTCATAACAATTACACGTTTTTGGAAGTTCTCAGGGTGTGTTAGAGACCCAGTTACATTTGCTACTGATGTGATCTTTGCAACATGTTTCTTTGGGGTCTGACCTACTCTGTCATGTGTGGTAAAAAGACTTTCCAAGCCCTGTGTCTAATACTGGAGGACTTTAATATAATCAACAGGATCTCTTTTTAAACTAGATATAGTTTTAACAGAAAATTAGAATATCTTGCTGCTTATTTAAGAACTTGGTCAGCTGTTAATTGAAGGACTATAAATCCAGACTCTGATTTTTAGAGATACTTTATTTTTCTTGCTTGATCTGCAATATGACTTTGAGCTGTCATTGAAAGGCTTCTTTGTGGGAATCAGTGATTTCGTTATATGCAGTGCAATATGCTTTAGGTAAGTAGAATTTTTCCATAACTGAGTTTAACATAAAGATGTAAAGAACTATTCATGTCACTTTTTGTAGCAGAATGAAAAGAATAAATGTTATTTCAAAGGCATCCTGTATTATTGTGGCTGATAAAAAATAGCTGTTTTGAATGTAGAACTCGATTGATAAGAAAAACACCTGTAATTTGTGTGTGCTCAAAAATGGAGAAAAAGTTCTCTTCCAATCTTTCTGTGGGAAGTTAGAGAAGCCCCTGACACATTAAGCAAGCTGATGGGATTACACAGGAATGAATAATACATGTGTACCACTGGAGAGATCTCTGTGCTGATTATTTAAGTGTATATTTTTGTGGCCAAACTATTTGTGACAGAGGCAAATTTCTTACAATTAACAGAAGCAATAAAGATTGGACAAAGTTGTTGAATCATTTGAAGTGATTTGTTATAGGAAGTGGCTATCGACACAGGTAACCTGACTTTTGGAAGACTGGCCATATGCACCTGCAAGCAAAATTGTCAATATAATCCACAGCAAAGAGATTCTTCAACCTACCTGGCTCTAAGGAATTCATCTGGAAGGTAATACAGTGCATCACAGCTGGTTTCACTGTCTTCCTCTTTTCAGTTGAGTAATTGGTACTTTACTGATCCTAAAACAAATGAAACAGAAGGTTCCTGATACAGAAATTTCTTCCTGGGTGTGGTGCAAGAGGCAGACTTCCACATTTTGGGAGTCTGAGCAGTTAAATGAAGCAAGATAGGATCAGTTCTTGACACTGTGACTGTTTCTTTAGGAGGGCTGACACCTGTTTTTCAGAGCCAAATCAGGATTGTGGTTTTCAGGGAAATAAAACTTCTTCACTGCTGTTTGCTGTTACTGAGGAGCAAGATGTAAAAATGCACATCACCTCCATATTTCCTCCCAGTTGAGCTTGATGTTCGTCTGAAGCTTGGCTGAGTCTGTAGAGTTCTTGCAATGGCAACTCATTTGTGTAGGTGTCCTTCACATAGTGTGTGACTGAAATTATATGATGAGAGGGAATATTGCAACATCTGTTTCTCATGGTGGATCCAGCTGTAGTTGCCTTCTAGTACTACATCAAACAACAAGACTGCCCAGTGTCTTAATTTTTTCTTTTTTTTTTGGACTTTCTTAAAACTTAAATATACATACTTAAATAATAAATTGAAGTAAGTTTATTTTAATATCCTGTTTGTACAGTTTTATTGTATTTTACTTGATGATTTACAGGAATCCTTTTGATTCCTGTAACTCTTGCAGATAAGAAAGACAATGTATTTAACATTGCTTATTTAAGAATCTGGTGGTATTGTATGTTAATGACAGAAACTGTGGGTGCAGTAGCTAGGCAGTCTGAATTCCTCTCTTCATGAGCTGTACAGTTCACATTTCTGCCATGAGCAGTGCTTGGCATCCTCCAAAGCCAGCTCAAGGAAGTAACGTTAGCTCGTTGCGCACATGCATTTTGCTTTTGGCCTTTGTGTTTGTGTAAAGTTGCCTATGTGGCTTATTTCAACAAAGGACTGTGAAGAGATTTCATTCCTCATTCCAAAAGGCTGTGATGAGGCCTCAGTGAGTACCAGAGAACTTGACCCTTCTCAGATACCTTTACTCAGATAAAAAAATCTATCTGAGGTGTATTTATTGCAATGAGTTGAATTCAGTGCATTGTCTAGGCAGTGGACATAAGATGCAAAACACGTTAGAGAATTCCGATTGAATGAGAGGTTCATGGTAGGATCAAATGATTCTGTGGCTCCTAATTGGTGTTACCTGCTCTCTTAGACACTTTTTTCCTACCCTACTGATACGATAGGAACTGAAGTTAGTGGAGGGAATTGCTTCCCTCATATATTTGGCTGTATCAAACAGTTACTACATGAATTCCAGTTCATCGCCTGATCAGATAACTGCTTTGGCTTAACTTTCAAAGGTTTGTTCATCCCTACCGTAACACCTGATTGATGGCAATCAGTTACTAGCCTTAGAGTCTACCATAACAAAAGAAGGGTTATATAGAATCACAGAGTATCTCAGGTTGGAAGGAGCCCAAAAGGGTAAGTCCAACTTCCTGCTCCTCACAGGACTATGTAAAACTAAACTGTATGACTAAGAGCATTGTCCAGATGCTCCTTGACCTCTGACAGGCCTGGTGTCACGGTAAATTCATATATAACTCCAGTCATTAGCTGCAACAGTAAGGATGGGCGCAAAAGTTGTCTAGTCTTGACCTGCTGAGAACAAAGAGTGATGTCTCCAAGAGGAGATGGAGCAAATTTTTGTATGGGCTGTACAGAATATTGGTTGTTGAAGCAATTATTTTCAAGAAGCAGTATTTCCAAAGACCCTGTCTGGCAGCTGAAAACAGGTGGTTTTTGTCAGGGTAACATGCTCCAGGATTACTGGAAAAAGTTACTTTGTATTAGATGAAAGTTCTTTGGCTTTTTTTGGATGGGACTTACTTGCACCTACCCTGAAAGGAAGGAAAACTTGTCACTTTTAGCTGTAGTAAGTTGTCAGTGTCCTGTTGACTCGGAAGTATACTTTCAAAGCTAAATCCTTTCCAGTGTTCAGTGCTTTCTGCACTCGTTTCCACGGTTAAACTGGGAACCAGTTGGGATCCTTGTAGCCATATCTGTGGTCTTTCTAAAGCTAGCCACAGGTTGTGATCAGAGAAATCAGTTCTCCTCTAGCAATAGGGAACAAGATTGAAATAAGTCTTGCAAAAACCCTCTGTGATCTGTAATCATTCTGCTTGTCTGTACCTAGATTTACTGTGCTGGAAGTAGGAGGCAGCATCTGGGATTTTAATTTTGTGCTATCAGGAGAGCCCAGTCTGAACTGACTTGACCAAAATGAAAAATTATTCTGAACTTGCAACCACTGGACAGATACTAAGAGGAAGCAATTGTTAACACTTCCAGATTATTTTGTATTTCGAATCTGAATAAATGAAATCCCGGATGAAGGATTACAGCAAACTCTTCAGATGGAACATTGCAACAGTGCTTTTTGAAGAGATAAACTGTATTTCTGATAAGGTTTGCATGAGAAACCCTCAAATCCTTACACCATTGCAAATGAAAGTTCATAAGGAAAAAGGGCAATGTGAAGAACACTCTTAGAGTGTTTGCACTTAGAGTGCAAAACATTTTTGTGGCCATCCATAGCCACAACATGCTCAAAGCACTATATGTGCTATTTGTACATTGTATTGAAGCTGAGGAAGATTCATCTGTGCAGCTCCTGACCACACCAACACGTTGGACAGATGTCAGTTTTCCACTGACTTAGTTTCTCCCTGCCTGTACTTTTGATGTTTTCATTTCCTTTAAAGTAAACTGTTAAGTCTGAACTTCCTGACTTTGTGGTATTTGGAGTTTATTTGGTTTATCACTACAGACTTTTAAAATTACTGAGGGTAGTATGATGTGCCTGCAGGCTTCACCTCATCTTATTTTTATTTGCAGGTGTGTTGCATATTACAGTGCACTATAAAGTCCACTTGTGGCACTATAAAGTCCAACTTTCAGCAAACAGTAGAAGATTTTACTTGTAATCATCTCACCAAAACAACAACATAAGTGAAAAATTCGAGCACCACTTAGCTTTCACTGGAATATTATGACAAATGATTGAGACCAGAGAAAATAATAGGTATTGAGAATTACCTCTTTGTCATGTTTTCCCCAGAAAATCTCCTTACTTTGCATGCTTTTCAAAGGAAGAATAAAAATTTATTTTCTTGTCTCTAGTCCATATCATTTAATCATTGCTTGTTTTGTACCGGCTTGTAGAGTATCAGTTATAGTTCAATAGCTTTTGTCTAGAGCTCATTATCTATAATGAATGTATGCACCAAACTGAATATGTTTATTTGTAACTTGATGATTAAGCTACTGCAGTCACTTATTCTGGGAGAAGGGAGGAAAGGAGACAGACAACCTGTTATCCCACAAACACTGCTCTAGCCTGAAATGGGAAAACCAGGATGTGCTTTAAAATGATCAAAGTTCACCTTCCACCATTTACAACTGTTTAAATCTCACTGGAGTTACACCCATTCACTTATTAATTGTCCTTCCTCCAAACTAAGTGGGCACTGAGAAAAAAGGGAGGTTGTTGTTGTTCTTATCATAGATTGTGTTGGCCCTGCTGTTATCTGAGACTAGTATCTTAAGGTTGGGATGCTGCCCAATTTTTACCACTGTATCTCCTAATTTTCATACAACCTGTGGATAAGAAGTGGAGATCTCACAAATTTCTATGCAAAATGCACCTTTCTGTTGTTAACAGCTGTTACCAAAATATGTGAAGCTTCTTTGAAAAATAAAGAAAGAAAAACCAAAACTAAGGACAAGTTTGATGACAATATATTACATTTTGGTATTTCTGGGTGATAAAAATAAGAGCCTAGTGATGTCTGGTAGCCATGATTGATAGCATTTAAGGAAGCACAAAAGTAAGAATGAATGTAGAAGTTTTTTGGTTCCTGATTCCTTTCCTATGAGGTTTTGAATAAATCAGACATACAATGCCCCCTTAATTTTTTATCAAATATATCTCAATTTCCTAATGCTTTTCCAGAGCAGACCTGAAACAACATTGTAAAACATAACTGCTTTGTTTTTGCTCTAGTTAATCTCATACATGTTTTAAAGTGAACATACTTGCTTAAAGTTTGATTTTCTGTCAAGTGTAAGAGCTGGTTCTGCATAATGTCCCATTAATCATGTTTTTAAAATAAGTCCAGATCCCGAGAGGAAAATCATTACATTCACTGATTGACTCTAGATAACAAAACAGAAAAAAAAAAATGCCTTAGGAATAGTTACAGCTCTACAAGGTCCTGGTCACTGGGTGTATTCTTACAAGGTACCAAAGGACATGTTTAATGTCTGTGCATAACTTGGCTTTCTGAGGCAAATAGACTGAGCTCTTTATGAATCTGAAGGGAAAAAAACAAACAAAAAAAAAACCAAACAAAAAAAAACCCGCAATGTGACTTTTCAGAGGAGTGTAATTCATGGTTTTTCTCTTGCTGAATTTGAAACCATCCTCGTACTCAGGTTTGCACTGCATGTGAGAAAGTAATCCAAGGAATGTATTTCTGCAACTTAGTTAAAGGTCTTGATAAACTCTTAATTTGTCAAGACCAAGCAGTCAACTGTAGTAGTATTCTTGTAAATAATAAAATATAGCAGAGATCAGTATTTTAAGATGGGAGCATGGCCACTGTTTACAGTACAGCCTGGCCACTGCCAGGTTTGCCAGACTGTACCGTAGATGGTGGTTTTGGGGTCTGCAACCAGTTTTGCAAACTAAAATGAGCCCTGATATGCCGATACAGGAGCTGCTAAGAAGAATCAAGTGGCCCCTGTGCACAGCGTGCCTCAAAATACCACAGCCTGATTTCAGGTTGAACTCCCACCAATATTTCTCATTAGCCAGGTGAAAACTAGTTTATGATCTGTACTGTCCTTGTCCATGAGTTTGTTCACAGGGGTAGGAAAAGGCAGCAAGTTGTGAAGAAATGTTATGTTGTGAAAATGAGCAATGACTGCAGGGCATATGACAAATATTGGAAGACGGGGTATTTTTCCCCCCTAGAATTTGTGACATGTACATGTATAAATGTGAACGTACTCAAAGATACAGCATGTGTTGCACCCTAAGGCAGGGTTTATTACCTAGGTTTGTTTTATGTCCTGCTTGGTTAGTGGAAGTTTGAGGTGTTGGGTACACTCACAGTTCTGTGAGTTTCATGTTTACTTTTGCCATTTCCTGGATGCTGCAGCTATCTGTGATGGTGGCTTTGGTCTTCCAAGCTTTAATGACAGGACTGCTTTCTGCCTATCTTCATTAAGAACTGTTGTTTGTGGTGTTATCTTTGTGTGGGGTTGCATCTCGGAGAATCATTTTGCCAACTTGGCTTGGTATTTATTTTAGTTTATCAGAAAAAAAAATGTACCCAAAAGCCATTCTGAATTCGCACATCTTTATGGATGGAAATGAGAAGAGCAATTGCATAAGGCAGCAGATAGATTTCTAGTTTAATTTCTTCACCTTTTTCTGACACCGTATTAGATAACCGCAAAATAGGCATTTCTATTACATTTTTGCATGTATAATCTCTCAACACTATATTCTGGAATAAAATGTAATGTAACAGAGGAATAAATAGCTACCTCTAAATTCACTTGCTTCCCTCAAAGCTATGTAAGTTGAATCTGTGCCTGACATTGTGTTTTAAATACCATTAAAATAATCCATTTGATAGGATAGTGTGAAAGCTTTTTTTAATTCTGAGATGTTGCCTTAGTGCAGAAAAATGAGCTTAATATATAAAATTATGAAAATGTTTGAATTCTTAGAATCTTTGAATGTGGTAGAATTTTTCCTGGAGTGAGCATTACATCATACTGCCATAAATTTTTCAAGTACCTAGGAAGATGTTTTCTCCAACCACAATGTCCAAGTTGCAGAGGGTAAAAGTGAGGACTGGGAGCAGGCAAATCTGCCTACTATAGTAGAAGATGATGTTTATGAGCTCCTAAGAAACCTGAATGTGCACAAGTCCATGGGGTCTGATGAGATCCACCCACGGGTCCTGAGGGAACTGGCAGATGAAGTTGCCAAACCACTGTGCATCATATTTGAAAAGTCATGGCAGACTGGTGAAGTTCCTGCTGACTGGAGAAGGGCAAACATAACACCCATCTTCAAGAAGGGTAAAAAGAATGACCCTGGAAACTACAGACCAGTCAGCCTCACCTCTGTGCCTGGCAAGATCATGGAGCAGATCCTGCTGAAAGTCCTGCTAAGGCAAATGGAAAACAAAGCAGAGGTGATTGGTGGGAACCAGCATGGCTTCACCAAGGGCAGATCTTGCCTGACAAATTTAGTGGCTTTTTATGATGAAGTCACAGC